>VZTH01004397.1:47639-173110 GCA_013397815.1 Aleadryas rufinucha | reverse complement strand
CTCCTGGGCCCGCTGGCAGACGCGCACTGCTCGCCGTCTGCCCGGCTCTTTAACTTATTTATAGCCGGCGGGGGTGTGTGCGTGTGTCTGGGTGTGTGTGTGCAGCCGCAGGCGCCATACCGGCAGTTCAAAGGGGCAGACACTCTTTACTGGCTGGAGAAGAGGCGGGGGGAGGAGGGGGGATGAAGAAAAAAACCAAACCCTCCTCCTCCTTCCCTGATACAGCGATACCCGAGGGGAGCAGGCTGCGGCGTGATGAGCGGCAAATCGCACCCTCCTCTCCCAGCGCGAGGCCGCGGGATGCCCCTTCCCCGCCCCTGTTTCTGAGCCCCGGCCTGGCTGATGTTTATGCCGGGATGCTTCGGGCAGGGCAGGGCAGCTCCCGCCGCTCTCTCGTTTTGCCACAGTAGGAGCAGCTCCCGCCCCCGCGACCCCCGCGGGACCCCACCGAAAAATGACAACCGGTCCCGCTGCCCTCACAAGTACCCGAGAGGTCTCGGGGAGGAGAGAGAAAGGTGTATCGGTGAAGAAAGGAGCGCTGAATTGGTCCAAATAATTAAATTCCCGCAGGAGGGGAAAAAAAAGTGACAAGGAGGACTTTTGTGCTCCTTGTCACTTTTTTTTTTGTCACCTGTCCTTTGTCCTTGCCTGCCCTAAGGAGTGATGCCTTGTGTGCCAAATGAACTCCTCAGTGCTGCCGTCCGGGGAGAGAGAATCGGGCATGTCCCTGCCCAAATGGATGCTCTGTGAGGGATGCAAACAAGACTCTCTCAGGGTACCCTGAGGCTGGCGCCGCTGCAGCACCCACGGGATCCCCCACGGAACCACTCCCTTTAAAAATTCCCTTACTCTGCCTTGCAACACATGGCCCATCTTTCTGCTCAATGTCATGTTGTTCCATCCATGCATTTAAAACACTTTCATTTTCCCTTCAGGCTCTGTTTCTCCATGAATCTTTCCTCTTAGATACTTACTTTTCTGTGACCCATCTCCTCCGAAATCCTTCTCCATCCTCCTTTGGAGATGGACTCCAAAGCAATGAGATAATCCCTCCAGGCCTTAATGTTTACACAGGAGGGACAAGGGAATAGTGATTGTCCAAATGCGGACTTTTGAACGAAAAAGAAGCACCTTGTAGGCTGGGCTAAGTAAAAGTGGGTGCAACAGAGAGGAGTAAATAAACACTACAGAAAGTAAAGTTACTTCCGTCTGCTGCGTATGGGCTAAAACAGAAACATTTGTTGGTTCATGTGATCTGGAAGAAGCTTGACAGAGAGTTAGAGAAAGTAGCTGTTTTTAAACAAAGTTCTGTACCTTCTCCACCAGTATCTGCTACCAAGAGAAGACTAAATCA
Source organism: Aleadryas rufinucha (assembly GCA_013397815.1). NCBI lineage: Eukaryota > Metazoa > Chordata > Aves > Passeriformes > Aleadryas > Aleadryas rufinucha. The sequence continues at coordinate 171,756 of VZTH01004397.1, read as the reverse complement.
TCCTTGGAAAGCTGCATTTTCTTTCCATAGCATTATTAATGGGTCTTTTTAAGAAAATGCCATTGAGTGCTTTGGATTTTGTATTAACAAAATAATTTTGTGCTGGATCTTGGCAACTTCTTTTCCCTGTGAAGTCAGTCCTACCCTATCAGCTTACACAGGTATAGAGTCATATAGTCTTTTCCCTCTAAGTGTTTCTACACAATTGGACTCAGAGGGGATATTCTTTACAAATGTCTTTTACAAATGGCTTGTGCTTTTTGTAAGGCACTTTTCTGTAAAGTTATATAAAACACTAATGGGCTACCTGCCTCAAGTAAACCTTGTTTTCCAAAGGCAAACTGCCCAAAATCTAGATTATCATACTTTTGATTTTACCTATGAAATGTATTTTCTTTTCCACAGACCCAAACGTGATAAACCCCTTTATTGGCTCTGCGGTAGCAGAGAACTGCACCAATTGAGTGATGTCTGCAGTTTGCTGACCGGTCAGTTGTTTCACCAAATATTCTCTAAGAAAAAAAAAGATATTAGACATCCAAAACAAATGTATTAATATCAAATGCTACCAAATTTTTCATTTGAATAGTGTCACTGGTAATGGGAAAACAGTCATTTATTTGTCTAGAACATTTCTTTGTCATTCTAGGTTGTTTCCTGTTATAGTAATCAGTGTTTCCTCAGCATCAGGATTTTAGATGGTTTCTTTCAGCCTTTTTAGTCTTTTTCCTTCTTAGTTTTTTTGGGGAGGGGTTGTTCACTTACTTCAGAGGTAAATCTTACCAATTTTTAAAAAAAAGAGCATCTCTAAGCTTTTAGTTGTCTTCAGTAGCATTTCTCCTGTGAGGTACAGATTAGTAGTCTGACTGTGGAATCTAGATGTGTTTTTTATGAGTTTGTAACTTGGAAAATATCTATGGGAAAGCACGGTACAGCTCAGACGGGAATCATTGCCTTTGCAGCTTTGACCTTGGACTCCAACTGTGGGAATGTTCTGCTTATTATGGGAGGATGCTTCGTACACAGGGCTATAGACAAAGGAAATATTTAACTTTTATGCCAAGCCTACAACAGATTTTTTTTTTTTTCACAGATGTAGCAATATTGGTTGCAGGTGTTTAATTTTTCAAGGTATTTCTCTTTCAAACAAGTCTGAAATGTAGATGCAATTCTTCTGTTATATAATGATTTTTCTGACTCTTCATTTTCTAAACAAACTTATACAAAAAGTCTTTGTCTTTGGTAACTGTAACAAAATGTGTATCCCACACTGAAACTGAAATTTGATTTACTACTCAGTGCCAGAAATCACACTGCTGTAGTTATAAGTGTACTTCCTTCTCTGACAAGTGCCTTTAAGCACTCATTTCTCTCATTCTAATTCTTAATGTATTCTGATATACATGGAAGTTTATTTTATTCAGGGTAGATCATCTCTTTCTCAGCTAAAACATTAAGAATGTCCCATAAATATTTATTTGTGCTTTTCATGTTGGTATTTAGCTATTTATACAGTCTTTACTTAAAAATCTGAGTTCTGCCTGTCCATAACATTTAAGCTAAATTAAAGTCAACAGAGCATTCTATTCACAACTGAAAATAAAACAAAATCCCTCACAGACACCTAACTATTTGATGGAAAATGCATGAAAATCCTTTTAGCATAAGGTGGAAGTGCCTGGTTTCTACTGGAAGAGCTGATGCTGCATGGGTATTACCAAGCTTGTTGTGGTACAGTCATGAATAGGTTTACAAGCTTCCAGACAAAGGATTACTTGTTTGTATTGTTTGGGGCTTTTTTTGATTGTTTCTGGTTTGGGTTGGTTTTGTGTGTGTGTGTGTGTGTGGTTACAGGGTTTTTTTAACTCAGACAAAGCCTTGGATATGAAGGTGATACAGTGCAGTCTTGACAGACTCACTCTCTCATGTTGCTGCTCAGTGTCTCTGTATCACTCATCTGGTAGCACATTTGGTTCTTGGCCAGAGGGCAGGACTTCAGTTTCAGAACAAGACCAAACAAGCATTTGTTTATATGCCATCAGTGTTTCAATGCACCATTAGATGAGAGAAGTTTTTTTCCAGTGTAGAATTTGATCCTGATGTCCTATAACCACACTATTCCTTTTAGTATAAGTGCTGAAAAATAAAATTTGATTTTAAGATCCAATGTAAAACAGACTCAGTTTGGTGATTAGTTCAAGAGACGTTAGATTTTCTCTACAGAAAAACAAAGTTTAATGTGGAATATTGCTATAAGGATATGTTTAGCAATATGTCTTTTGTAAAAATAAATTCTTTATTAAAACAAGGTTTTGGAATTGAAGCATATTGCTGTTTTTCATGCTTTTCTCATTGTGTCTATCCATTCATTAGATTGACCACCATTCATATTTCCCCTATTTTACTGGGGTGTTTTTTGAAATAAATGGGGATTAAGGGAAAAGTAATTCTACCTTGTGTTGTACCACATACTCCTGATGGCACTTCTGCCCCTTTCCTGGATGGGCAATGGATTCCTTAGGAGGAGCATACTGACAGCCTGAGCCAAAGACAGTTGATGTGAACCCAGCTGAGAGATGCTGACCAGAATCTCCAGAGCTTTTTCAGCTTCCCTAAGGCTGTGATTTGACAGTGTTTCTGAATCCCACCACCAGTTCACCTAACAATATGTTCTTGTTCTGGAGCATGATGAGCATATGGTGACATTTTCATGGAATTAGCCAGAGTTTATAAAAAGGAGTTTATCCCAGCTTTAGACCTTCCTGCCAGCTGCTTGGAAGCAGGTGATGTCTAATTCGGTACAAACTGTAATGGTGCAAAATCAGCCTTTTAACATATCTTAAACAAACCAGAACATGCAAAAACATATGTTGTTGTTGTTGTCAGATCAGTTCTTTGGAAAATGTGGCCATGGCATTTTGGATACAGTAATAGCAATCCTGAATTTCAATTACTCCTATTGGACCACACACTTCACTGTCATATTTCCACTGGCAGAGGGCAAACTTAAGGACGCCTTCACATACTCCAGACCTTTTTTTCTTGTACCCATATGCTAATTTACCTTAGCAAATGCTAAGATGAGTAGGTTAACTAGGTTTTGGGGTAGGCAAAATTAGGAAATGAAGCAATCTTGTGAACTTTTTACAGTGAAAGGCACTCAGTTGTTTCCCATTAAAAAAAGATTAATTGATCTTTGGGTTCTACAAAGAGCTGTGGGCCCCAGCAACCTAAAACTGTACATTTAGATATGCTGTTGGTGTTTCAGTGTTTAGATGTAAGTAATAACTTATATTTTGATTCAAAGCGGATTCATGGGGCTCCCAAACATCTGCCAGTGTGGAATGCTTAAGGGTGCAGTCCCATAATCCCTCCTGAGCCAATCTAGCAGCTCACTGGAGCTCAGAGAGGTGACTCCCATGGAAGTGTTGCTGCCACTGCTCTCCTTGCTCCAGCTCTGGTGCACACCTTGTTCTTTGTTGAGCCAAACCTTCTTTCTAACCTGGCAGCATTTTTGTTACAGCCAGTACGAGAAAAGTAGCAGAAAAATGAGATACCTTGAAATGTGCTCTCCATGTTTTGTTTTACCCAACGACACTTTTGAAGTTTCTGCCCAACCTGAGGAGTTGGAACACTCATGATACAGCAGAATTGAGCCTGGTGAGGCAGAAAAAAACAACACATCAAGGAAAAAAAAAGTGGTTTTCTGCTAATTGAACTAAACTGAATTCAGCTAGGGCTAAAATGGGTGCCAGAGGAGGTGGAAAGGGGTGGCCTTACCACCCTTTCAGGAGAATGGGGAAAGAACAGGAAATACTGCTGCAAACCAGTATTCCACTCATCCACCAAGTGGAACTGCTCCCTCAGGAAGGTAAAACCTAAAAGCTTGAGAGAAGAAAAGATTAGGTGTCAGGAGAGGGCTTGTAGCAAGCTTTGGTTTGTAAATTATTCTTTTAAATACCATGCGAAATTGATCTGTACTCTTGCTGATGACACTTGAATAAGGGAGTTGTGTTATAAAATATTAGTGTAGAAATAGCTTTCAGTTACTTACCTTGAAGAATACATTGCTGATACAGAATAACAGATGGCTAACAGGCAAAAAGCTGAATTAAGTGAGATACTGTTCAAGGTTGTGGCTTAAAGAATAAAACGCATTCTAGCTCTACAGTGGCAGGAGGATACTATGTATCCATTGCACCAATTCTTAAGTTAAAGTTCTGTATGTTACTGCAGCTAATTGTCCGAGACTGGTGAGTTCACAAATACACTTTCATTTGTGACTAATATCATAGGATATTCTGCTAATAAAAATTTACATTCAAATAGGCCTATATTTAGAGTGTATTTTATCTGAATATCAGTGGGCAGGTTTTTAAAATCCATACATCTGTCCATAGGTTTTATCTCATACATATTTCACACAAGTTGGATATTTAAAAATACTGTCCTCTGGTGAATTGGTGATATAATTTCTCATTACATCAAGTTTGTGTTATGGTATTAAAAATTTATTGCTTTCTTTTTTGCTATTCTTCAAATGTGAGTTTGAAAGGTACATATTTAATTTAAAGCTTCACCTATAATATGTATCTCAAATACTTATGATCCTCAAATGACTTCTGCAGTTCTTTGCATTCTTTGCTTCAATCACCATTCACCAGGTTTCTAATTTTTCTACTCATTCTGTAGCTAACAGGGAAATAATTTGGCATTCTGCTCTGCTGTCTGCTGGCAGACAAGACAGGCTGCATCTTCAGTTTGTCAAAATAATCAGGTTAGATTACCTTCTTTAAAGAAAGGATTCTTCTAACCTAGATCTTTTTCCACACAAGCGGATTAGGGAGTGACCCATCAGTTCTGTTGGTACATTCAGTGTACTTGCAGTCATTGATAGCCCGGAGTACAGTGGGAAGTGCTCACATCTTAATCTGTCCGAGCTGCAGCCAGACAGCATCCTTGGCTGGGCTGTGACTCAGACTTTGAGGCTGAGGGGGACCATCAACTCCCCTTTCTGATTTCCTGAGGGCCCTGTTAGACACAGAGCTGTTGCTGACTGAAGTACAACTTCTGCTCAGCTCTGTGCCTCAGCAGGAAACCATTCAATCTCAGTTTGAAAATTCAGTCCAAGACATTAAAGCCCACCAGTCTACTCATTGTTTATCCTGGGTTTTGTCATTCTTACTGTATAAAATTAGCACTGTGTTACCATTTTCCAGATTCAGCTTGTAACTTCTAGGCTCCTGATACACATTTCCCTATTAATTTAAAGGCACAGGAATAATTCCTGTCAATATTCACCGGTTTTTTAATGAGTAAAACATATTTTATCTTATAAACAGCTTTCAAGCTAAAACTTTGAAGGTCTTTTTTCTCTTAAGACCTGTTTCTTTGATATCCTTTGTGCCCATTGCAACACTTTTTCCAGTTTCTAAAACCCTTTGAAGTGTGGACATTAGAACTTCACAGAGGGCTCCACCTGTGCTGTTCTCACCAGTGCCAGAGAGAGAGAGAGATAGTAACTCCCCAACTCACATTCATTACTCTGGGCTCTTACATTAAAGAATCATTAGTCTTTTGGGGTCATAATTGCACATTGCACTGGGAACTCATGCTATACTGCTTCTCTGCTGTGACTTCCTACATAGTTTTCTGATCTTCTTTCAACAACAGAGCTGCTTATTAGCAGAGGTAGGATGTCTTTTGTTTCAATTCTGAATTTGGCTGCATCAGAAAGTGTTTCATGTGAACAGGTCCAGCAATCTGAGGGGAGGGCTTTTCTGGCCTTCAATTACTTCTCCTCATCACCATTGATCCTCATCTTCATCCATAAACGCCTACATATCCATTGAGTTAGAGATGGAAATATTTTCTGCAGTAAGTGTGTTTTGTCCATTGTAATTTTTAAATTTCTTAAGTCACTTTTTGCTATTGCATAGTGCTGATGCTTTAAACGGTATGCCATGTCACTCAGAAAAATGCCTTACCAGAATTCTAAAGAATGTTGTATCTGAGTGGTTACTTTTGGCTGGACGTAGACAGAGTTGAATATTACAGTGCACCACTATAAAAATTTACTTAGGCTTCATCTTTTTATTAGAAAATTTATTTATGCTCCTCATAACTGAAAAGTTGCATGTAATGTGTTATGTTAGAAAGATGCACATAGTATTTTATGATAAAAAGAGAAAAAAAAAAGAGAGAAAAAATTGTGAGTTTGAATCTTCTGGCTCTTCTCATGTCTAAAGCCCTGTGTGGTAAGGGTTGCATTTTTTAAAGTCCATTTCTTGAAACATTCTGAAACCTCTGAATACTGAGTTAATAACACTGGAATCAATAACATAAATATCACTGAAAAACTCAGACAAATCAAGGATCATATGCTATTTTAGAGTTCAATAAAGATGTAATAGGCAATCAATTTAATAATGTTTAGGTGGTTCTTCCTTGAATACTAATCAAGTAATAAAGGAAGTACCCTGGATAGTGATAGAGTAGCCATAAGATGTGACATGGAAAATGACCATGTGGAGGAAAACTTTAGCTTTGAAAACCGAAAGAAGAAATTATGAAGTGATGAGAAATAAAGAAAGTAAAAGGAAAAAGAATGGAAAATACAGAAGGACTTGCAGGGGATGGAGACCTTTTAAGAATAGGCAGAATTAAGATAGTTGGTCCCATAGAAATAAGAAAGATTGATAAATACTTTTCCTTTAATTCTTGCACAAACCATACTTCACACAGATCTCTCTTTTTAGTGAAATTTCACCAGAATGTGATTATTTTGCTATTTCCCTAGTTTCTCTACCCTACCAAAGCATGTCTTTCTAGGTTTTGTGCCTGAAAATTTGGGTTCCTTAGAAGAGGCTGATTGCAAATTCCTTCTTTCACGCTTTTGTAGTTTATTTTTCTTACTGGTATGCACCATGCAGAGGGTCCATCTCAGAAGGAGAAAGAAAACCCCACAATGTCATCACTGACACTTCTTTATTAATTTCTTACTTCCAGGAACATAGTTCAGTTTAAATCTTCCACTTTTTTTCATGACCAGGTTTTCTCTGCACACCTGTAGCACAATAAATCACATCATTACTTTGTCCTTTTAATCTCAGAACTGCAATAGTTCTGAGAATTGAAGCTGTTGCTGATTGTAGATATAAATATTTAAAACTTTTGCCAATTACATGAGGGTTAGTTTGAGTAAAACAGTCACGTTTGCTTTTGAAGTATGACTTTTTACTTTTTATTAACTATGTTCTATCTTTACAGTAGTAGTTCCCAGATAAAGCATAGAAAACTTAATCTGATATTTTGTAGCTTCTTTTTACTTCTCCTAAAGCAAAATTGTATGCTTTCCTTTACCACACTTGGCAAGGCTTAATGCTTCACACACACAAATCCCGGAAGTTACCTGGGCACCTTTTTCTCCCATCAGCCTCCTTCCCCTCCACCTCCAAAATCTTTCACAGTTCAGGTCTTTTAAAAGTTTCTGTCATAGGCAGCCTGAATCTTTGACAGTCTTTCTGGGTAAGGAAAGAGGCCTTAACTTGGAAGCAGATCAGACTACAATTAAAAATGTGGAAAGGAGAGCGAGAAAAATTACTTTATTGTAACAGAAACTGGCTGAGTGAGTTTTTTCCCAAGGTCTTGCTTACTAAAGGATATAAAGAGTCTGATCCACTGCCGGAGTAGATATTGAACTCCACCTGACTCCTGGCATTCTTCTCTGATCACTGAAATTACACCAGTGTTAGGGTCTATGTAAAATTGTGGTGCCTTGGGCTGTTCAAAAAAAGTCCTCTAAAGTTTCTTCCATCCCATAAAATTAAACAAGGGTAGTTTTATTAAATCTAGGAGGAGTATGACACAATGAAATGACAGTCACTGTCCAGGTCCTCTAGGCTGTCAGCTGCTATCACCTTCATTCTAATGGTTAAGTTAAACCTGCAGTGGCTTCACATTTGATGAGTAGACATACTCTTAATAACTTTGATTTGTTCTCAGTGATAACTACAACTCCCTGATGTTATGAAGCAACAGAAAAATGGAATCCCATGTGTTCCCAGCATATGGAGCCTATGCTCTTCTCTGAGACTGTAATTTGGGAAGGATGATACACTACTAAAAGAAAATTAACAGTGTTTTCCCAAAACATTTAAAAGCTGAGGTGTTGTAGCTGAAGCACCATCGTTTCATGTCTCTTGCTGACACAGCTCATGTAGAAACAGTTTTAATAAAGTCAGTACAGGGTCAATGGGAAATCTCTGTACATATCTGAAGTATGTTGAGTGATTTATGTAAGTCCATGGGTATTCATTATGGTGACATTCTTTCATGTTTCAATTGACAGGCAGAGCAATGTCACCAGTAATGTCCAAAATAAATTATATCATCATACAGGTGTACCTTAAATGCAACAGAATTACATTTAAGGTAACTGTTAAAATCTGACAATTAAGGAAAGTTAAAGGACATATTTCAAGTAGTAAATTGCCCTGCTCTGGGTGTGTGTAGTCATTCAGTAGGCTTTGTGACACAGAAACAGACATATCATCTGTACTCTGTGCTAAAAGTACAAGGAAGAGAATGTAGTGAGACAGCCTGTTCTAAATTCTCTCACCTTGTCTGGGTTACAGGTCCTTTGTATCAATACACTGTTTTCAATGCCATGGTCTATGAGCACTTCAGTTCACTGTATCAGGTGTTTGCTGTTGTCTGTAACCATCAAAAGATTCTTCAGTGAGGGTTCACGTGTAAATACTTGTGATTATCCCCAGCAACTGTGCAACTGGCCCCAGTGAAAATAAGGAGTGCTCATAGATTTCCTGATACAGTCTGAGTTTACATTGCCATTTATGTGGGATGATGATAACTAAAGACTGAGATAAGTGTGCAGTTGTGCTTAGGATCTCTGGCTAGTAATAAGAGACTGTCAACAGTTTGGCACAGGGATTATCGCAATTGGCTGAAAAGGATCAAGCAGAAAGGACCAGCAACAAAGGTGTGAAATTATTTGCCTGACACCATTTATTAAATCAAAAAGAGGAATGTGAAGCAAATCTGCCTGTTTGTTTAAGCCAGCAACAAATTTTCCCCTGTGTTCAATGAGGCCAAGGTTCATCCCACGTATTACAGCTTCCCCAGTTTATCCTCCCTTCCACACCAGGCCTAACATACACCTTAATTTTAAAATACTGCAGGCCATGTTCAATACAGTGTGTTCATTTTGCTGAACATACAGAACCAAACTGGAAACTTGGTTCTCTAATTAGCTGAAAGAGAAGTCAGCCATTTGCCTCACCAACGGAGCACTGAGAAATGTGAGCAGTATTCACAAAAGTCTGAATCATGCTGGCCATTAAATGTTCTGGGTCAAAGTGCCACTTTCAGAGAAATAGTGGAAGCTAACATAAAAGGGAATAGTCAGCATTTCTGGTACCAACACTGGGAACATTTGCCTATTTGTCCACCACTGATGATGTGAAAGAGCCCTTTCCACCCAGTAAATAATACTCCAGGACAGAAACAATTTTGCAAAATTTCCCATTTCACTTTCATTAGTCTTGTTTCCTTGTGTGGTGGTTTCATGCAGGTGTTCATTCCCTAAAGCCCAAGTTTTTCTCTGAAAATGCTTTTGTAGGCATTACAGGGGCCCTAACTTCAGGATCCCATCATATCTGTAGTAGTTTTCTCCAAAACATAGAAGATACTGATACACATCTGTGCCACATTTCTTGAAAGCATTCACTGTTCCTGGGGAATGGGGCCTGGGGAGAAGAAAAAATGCTTAGAAAAGCTGGATAGGAGGCCCTGTCCTTTCATAATCGTCTAAAGCCGTCAGAGTGGTGTTTTAGTTCTTTGTGATAAATTGCTGAAGTTAAATGAGAACAAGCAGGAAGAAGATCAAGTGAAAGAGAAGATAATTTTCCTATGTTGAAACCTATCATTATGATGAAATTAAGAATATGATTAACATCATCAAGGACACTGTCTGGGAAAAAAAAGCCTACATTTTGAGACTCCAACTTAATACCCACAATTTACATGCTGTTATCCTAGATTTGACAGCTAAAAAGGAGTGAAAACTTCAGTATTTTAATCCAGTGATAAATGGTGGGTTAATGAAGAGGGAGAGGCTTTATTTTCCCCATTTAAAGTTGTCCCTGCATGAAAGCCTTGCTGTATATCCCATATCTACTATCAGGGTATGTAACTGCTCAGCCCAGTGATTTTGGTCAGTGAAACACTACAGCTTAACAGTCCTATGGTGAACTGATGAAAAAAGGTATAAAAAGAATGAACCTTGGAGTTATGTATAGAGAAAATATTCCTCTTTGCTTTAGCAGCTTTACATTTGTTCAGCTGCTTCATTGCAGGCCAAGAGCCATGCAGAAAGGAATGGAAACAAGCTGGGTAGAAACAGATAGGGAGAGTAAAATTTGTAGAGTCAAAGCATGTCTGCAGTTTCCCACTAGGTAAGGCTGTTTGCTAATATCAAAAGCTTTATTCGATACTTAATTGTATGCAAGAGTACTGTGATTTTTTTTTAATTAAAAGGTAAATAATAAGAAAGAAGTCGGTGTTTTTTTATTTCCATTCAATTCACCCTTGAATGAGTGATTCTGACTGAATACTTTTGTTGACTTTTTTCAGTAAAATGGTGCAGTTCTGCTCTAATTTAAATAGTTTTATGGTCATATGATTTTACACTCCTAGCCCTTTATTCTGGTGCTGAGAATTCAGTGTTTAACTCAGGGCAATGAAGAAAATCCAGTTCAAGGAACAAATTAGCTTTTCTACTTTTCTTTGTTTGTGTCAAGAGAAAATAAGCTATTTCCATACATTTATATAACAATAAATTTATAGCCATTTTTATACTTGATATGATATTAAATTTGCTTCAGAAATATGTATTCATACATATTACCATATGGATGTGCTTTACTCATTCTGAAACAATGAAGCTGCTTCTGAAGAAAAATATGGCTGGATTAATGAACTGAACGTTTTGAGATCTGATGGCTGCTGAAAAGTTGATTGCTTCCTTAAAATATTCTAAGCAACTAGAGAGACCATCACAGAGCAACACAGATTCATTTGATTCACAATCAGATTCACGTATTTTAATGTAGCCTTCTCTGCAAGCTTTAGTTTTCATTTTCATTTAGATCATATAAGTATATAATAAGAATACAAATCCATTTTCCAGTATTTTTGAAAATGAACAAGTAAATTGCTTGAACCTTGTAGCTCAATGTTCAATTTACCAGTCTGAGGATGTTCTAAGTCTTCTGGTTAAAAATTTGAGATGACTGAAGTAAACCCACTGTTTTGAGCAATAACTGGGTAAGGGAAAAAGAAAAACAACAACAATAAAAAATCTAAAGTTCAAGAAAATACGTTCTTTTAAGAAGAGATGGTGAAAAACATCAGGATAACATAAGTGACTGAAAAACAATTCATGATCCACAGTGTGATTCAGACAAATAGTTTATCAGAAAGTTGTTCTGAGAGATTGTGAACACCTTGATTTGCCCTCTAGCTCATTTTATTTTGACTCTGAGAGCCATTCATCATCCATCCCTCCATTCATCCATTCATCCATTCATCCATCCTTTTCCCTCCATAGCTACTAGTTTCTTCTATGACTAATATATTTTATGTTTTTGAGTTAGTTTCTACTAAATCTTCTAGTTATGGTGAATTTTTTATTCTCTTATTCAGATTCTGTACAATATGAAGAGGTCATAGGTGAGCCAAGTCTTTGTAGTGCTTAGCCAGTAACCAGGGGGAGCAGAAGCTTGACCAGTGTTCATATAAATTGCATCCTACCTTTCCAGAGTAGAGTTAGTCCCTAGTTTTCCATTTCACATCCCGTGTTTTACCATGGTTGCTAACAGCATCAGTAGAAGACCTAAACCTACAGAGAGTTCTCTCATTGCTTAACTTTAAACTCAGTGCTTTAACTTTAAAAAATCTGATTATTTACATGAATTCAAGACATCTGCCCTGAGCGTAATATTTGAAATCTTGGAATGTTGGAGAATGTGCCTTTTTGACTCCTAATTAAATTAAATTAAGCCTCTCCCTATCAGTTCACCTCTTTATCATAACCTTGCAATTTAGTCCCATAATACCTAAATTCAAACCAAATTACTCAAATAGGTTTGGATACTTGGATTGGTTTATTCCTGTCTTCTTGGCTGCATTTCTGCTGTCAAACATTTTCAGTGGAATAAAGTGAAATAAAGAAATTCTGCCTTATTTGTGCCTTTCTGTCCTAGCTTTGTGTAGTGGGAATGGATGGGAATGGCAGAAAGAGGATTTTAGAGCAACAGGAGCTGTAGCAGAAAAATGCAGAAGAAGCATTCTGCAATAATTTGCATAATCATTACAACATTGGACCCCTCTGTTACTTAGGATTCAGACTAAAGAAACACTACAGCATGTTCGGTATGAAAAAATCCAAGAATACTGATAAACTAATCAGTTTTGGTTTCTTTCCCCCTCCCAGTACTTGTGTGACACTAGACTGTGTCCAGCTAGACAGGCCTGACTCAAACTACCTCAAAGCAATTTGTCTTGCCACAATATGGAGAAGGTTTTTTAAATTCCTTAAATAAAAATTTCATCAGCAAACAAAAATGTCTGGGCCATTTTTCAGGTAGTAGGCAGTAATATGTTCCTGTCACTACTGGATAAACAGAAATACAGATGGTATCATGCACCACCGATGAAGCAGGACTACAATGTTTGTTTCACCTGCTGTCTCAAACACCTCAAGTGTTGTCATGGGTAGAGAAACTGTGAATAACCATAGGTTATTTCAGCAAAGCTTCTACTGCCCATTTTCCACTGACTTTTTTTTATTTTTATTATTATCCCCATACTAAATAACAAGCAGGAGAAGCCTTTGGTCCAGAAAATGTGTGATAAGACAGTGCAGATGTGGTTCAACTGTGTCATTTTAAAATAAACAGGAGGCAATTTTTCCTGATATACAACAGCTGACTGGTATCAGTTCTATTTGTTATCATTGCTATTAGAAGAATGATCTATTAGGACTTCTCTTTCCCCTAGAGAAGCTTCAGTTAAAACTCCAAGGACATTCCCAAATAGACTGTAATAGTTCAGACATTCTTATCAGCAGCACATGATGAGACTGTGCTGGCTTTCTCTTGCTTTTCCTACAAGCCTATGAGACTTTTCTCAAAACACCAGCAAAGCAAGGGAAAATTCTATGCACCTAAGTGCCAAAACAACACTGCCAACCTGCATGATGCTAGCATATAGACAGCTGTAGACGACTTTGCACCTTTTCTGAGTACCCAGTCTTCTACACCTCTTGTCTGTAAGTTGTCTGTTGAAATTCCATTTATAAAGAATTTGTCCATACCCCAATGAAAGCTGCAGAGGATTCACTGGAGGATGATATGCTTTGTAAAATGCAATGAGCAGCTTGTGGTCTTAGTGATGAGGCTGACCATACCTAGAAAAAATATTCAACATGGCCCTCCACATACTCACAAATACTGTTTCAGACTTCATAAAGTCTTAAGCATGCCAAATTCTGCACTGCTAAGACTGTGGCCTCTTTCAACTTTGGAAAATAATATCTGATATTTAAAACTGTATCTGCTTTATAATGGCATTAAAACCAAATTTATCCATCAGATTAAGATCAGAATTTAAGCAAGAGTAGGCAAGTAAATTCTTATTATGTTAGAGCCTCTTCTATTTTTTGTCCATTGATACTGCATGAACTGTGCATAAAATCACTATTTTTTTCTGATTATCTTGCACAATATCCTTGTTGACTCATGTCTACTACACCACATTCATTGTTTTTATGACACAGTTCATTGAGAGAATTTTTCAATTCTGCTTACTTGAAATTCACCTTTCTCTATACCCTCTTTTGTGATGGTCATTGGGCAATGGAAGTGCAGTGCTTGAGAACTGCACCACAGAGCACAGACACAGCTAAGGTGAAGACAAATGTATTATAGTTCTAAATTACCTCAACAAGACACCATTTCAGCACATAATCAATGCTGTTTTCAGACTGCTGTTTATGGCATGTAGCTGTCAGTCTAATGGTTTCAAGCACACCACACAGACACACTCTGTCATGTGCACTCTCACTGTGTTGTGCTGCAAAGGGAAAAGAGCAAAGGTCCAGGGATTTAAAGTACACAATAGTCTGAAATGTTTTCTTTAATGAAAAGCAATCATTCATTGCAGAGGCGTTTTATATTTGACATACAATACTGATAATTTCTAATATGTTATAAATTTATATGGTGATTCACAGAATTGTAGGAGTGCAGGCTGCTGTCCAGAGGAGTTTATTGCATCTGTTAAAGGTGTCCTGGGCTACCCTGAGCTCCATCAGCATGAATGGAGTTTTGCTTGGATAGTATGCATAGAGTTCCTAGGTTCCTGTGGCTGTCTTTAGCTACATCACCATAACATGTAGTGACAGCAGAGACTAGAACTTGGTTTGTGTTATTGTGATTTGCCATTTCCCCCGTAACTCAGTAATGAAAAAGGGTATCCTGTATTCTCTTATTTATTTTTCAATTTCCTTGCTTTTCTTGACTCCATGATTGCATCAAAACATTTTTGAGTTTATTTTTCTGACCTTTAAAGGGGTTATGGGCAGTGCACAAACAAGAAGAATAGCCGTGCTTCTATCTCAGTGTTTGTGCTTTGACTTTCAGGTAAACACAAATGAAAACCAAAAATGTTTACAACTTGGTGCACCTAAATAAGAGGAAAAGAAAGGCTTGTTTACTAAAAGTTACATCTATGACCTTTAAAAACATGATGTACATTATTCAGAAAGCAAAGAACAGTGACAAGCCAAGTGTTCTTTTCACTAGAAACACTCTTCTGAAGTTATTTCATAATTACAAAATTTGAAGAGATACCAAGGACAATAGAAATATAACGTTCCTGAGAGAGGAAAAAAAAGGCATTGTTTAATAAAAATGCTGGCAGTGCAATGAAGCAATTCAAGAAACTCACAACAATATGTTAATTTAATTTGCCTCTTGTGCTCTCTTAACAGTACTTTTATTTATTTCTGTTTACCACCTGTTTCATCCTTCTGCTTACCATTAGACGCTAAATTATTTCTTCCACATGTTAATGGTTCTCTAGCTAATCACTATTCTAAAACACGTTGTAAGATGTTTTGTCTATTTTTGTTTCTGATTTTTTTCATACAAAGAAAATGAAAACTATGGATATACAAACTGAAAGTGTTGCAACTGTTACCTTGCTTATAAAGGTCCACATAGTTGGCTTAGTAATATAAATATGGCACTATTAATTTCGGGTATTTTACTGTGCTATAAGAAAAAAGGACCCTGTGATATTATGTGCTTTAACAGCAATGGAAGATGTGACCTTACAGAGCTTATGTTAGAATTGTGAAGAATTGAAAAGAAATTCTATTTCCATATTAGCACTATATTTAAAAATATATTCTGGAACATAACAAAATAGGATTATTCTCCTGGTGAATTAAATATTAACTTTGATTAACTTTGTATTGCTGTACCATTTAATCCTTGATATTGACCCACTTTTCTCATTAATCATTTGAAAAAGTTATTGCATTGAGACTTATGCCCTTGTTGTCTGGAGAAAAAAATGTCATACTGTTGTAGGCTGTAATTAAAATAAATCATATTTACTGAAAATTTTAGCCTCTCCGTGTTAACTCCTTACAAGCTTGTGAGGAGGCTTGCAGGCAGCAGCTTATTTTAAGCTGATAGCAAGTCTAAATTAAGGTCGTGTTCAATACAAACATAATGATAGAATTAGATGGGATGCTGGCAGAGTGCTGGTGCAGGGCAGTGCCGCTCTCTGCTCATCTCCCAGCTCAGACAGCAGTTACAGCCTGACCTTGGATAAAACAGTCTGTCTCAGGCTTCAGTTTCCCGCCTGTGAAAGGCGACTAAATATCTCACTACTGCAGAGGTCTGTTTCGAAAGTGATGCTTATTCATGGCAGAGAAACAGTTGTTCAGGGAGGTTTATATAGACATTTGATAGTTCCACCAGCTGCAACGCAAGGAGGTGGTGCAGGTTATGGACAGTGAGCCTGGGCAGGAAGGGTTCTACCTACCAGAACTGATTACTGCTGTGCTGCACCTCAGAACATGGCTGAAATCCAGATTTATCACCTTTATATTCATATTATTCTTTTCTTTCTTTCTTTTCTGTTTCATGTCTTTTAGCTGTATTTGAATGTACTCTCCCTGATGATTTACTAAGTCTGTAAATTAAGACTAATTGAGACTGACCAATAAACACTCAAAAGGGAAGAAGGTGCAGGAGATGGGCAAGGAAATGTTCCCATGAAGCTTGGGAAAAATGCAGGGTTTTTTGTTTTAGATAAACATCTGTCAAGAGTTGGGTAGATTAACAGGGGTAAATGTTTCTCCTTGAGTTCACTAGAAGAGTGGAAATGTCTCTCTGATTTAGCCAGACCAGCATGAAGAGGAATGAATACCTGACTTAGCCCAACATAGAGTATAAAACCTGAAAAACCAGCAAAAGAATTTCCAGGAGAGCAACAGGCTTGAGGTGGCTTGAACCCACCTATAATTTCCTGGTGACTGGGCACCCCAGTGTCACAGTGGTGAGCATATTCTGAAGGCCAGTAATGGGAATCACATTGGTACTGTGATTGAACTCCATATTGCAGTTCCCATATATGCATTTTGCCAAGTGCAACTTACATTTGTATTGTGCTGTGCAATATATTTTGTATGACTCTTACAAATCAGAAATCTCATGTAAAATAACCTTTAAATAAGAACATTTGATGTTAAACATTACACCCTCCATGGAACATCTAAAAGAACCTGATCAGACAGTATTGGGCTTTGGTGCTACTTCACACCCAGCTTCTGAAATAGGTAAAAGAGAGTGGTGGCTAATGAAAGTGACTAAACATAAACTTTGAAGTAAGAATTCCTCTGCCTTTTAATAGGCATTAGTCAACAATTTTGATGTCTGAACATAATGGCTTTTTTTAACAAGTATATTTTCCCTTTTGAAGGGAGCAGTTCCCTAAGCAAGCCAAAGTTTTTAGCTGCTATGCAGAGTCCATCTTCTGGCAGCTCTGTTTGGTTTCCCTCATGTTTTGCAAGGACAGCATATTTTAAAAAAACAGCTGCAAGAAGATCAGAGATTTTATTGTTGACAATAAGAAAGTTGTGGTGGTGTATGAAATGTAAGTGGTTGCAATAACATAGGGCTCTGCTGGTACCGCACCTTCTGTAACAGGTGTTCCATGCAAAGACCCATTACAAAAATGTATTTAAACCTAAATATTGCCACAGTGCAGAGTTGGACAGTACTTCAAAATTTATTTCAAGCTATGTTACTACCTCCTGGTCACCAAAATAATCCCAAATAGGATAAGGATTTGCACTGTATTTTAAAGGAGCATGAAAGGGCAACTTATTTACAGCTTCTTGTGATAACGGTCCATGTATGGACTTCAAAATGTAAAAGTATGCCTTTGTAGAATACACTCCAAACAGGAACTACAGGTGTCACACTTTGTGTTTGATTAAGCATTACCAAACAGTGCTGAAGAATCATCTCTTACTACTAACACTACGTACATGTTGGTCGTCAGTATGGGTCAGAAGTTACCTGCAGTAGAAAGAAGGCAGGAGGGAAGGAAGGAAGGAAATGCAACTTTTGCAAGGCATTTTCCACTTTGTTGGTATTAGATATGAGCAGTCTTTTTTGTCAAATGTTTCAGACTAATATAGCTTTTTTGCAGCTGGGTCTTTGTCTGAAGGCTGAAATTCATGAGTTTCATTGTAGGTTTCTAACTGGAACTGTGATCTCAAACTATGCACTAATGGCTAAAGAAAACACATTAATTATGGAAAATTCAGTTACTGATCTTTACAAACTTTGGTTTTCATTAACCTTTCTTTTTAAGCATTACGAGAAAATCTAGGTGGAGTTCATATTTTGAGATAGATACACATAAAAGATAATGTACCCAGAGGCTTAAGATAGCCCTAAAGGTAGATGACAATGGAGAGCCTCACCAGATCCCTTTCTTCATTGCTTTTTTTAGTATTGTAAATTTTTCTTCTCTCTGTAGGCCAGCTTTCTTACCCCAGTAGTTAGGCAAAAAATACCATGGGTCACTGTGATATCCATGGTTTGCATTGTCCATGATCTGTCAGGAGAACATAGATGTTTGATTGAAATGTTTAAGTGGTTATGTTAAGAATTTCTACTGTTTAATATTGGCATTCCATGAATGGATGGAACGTTGGGGTATTTTCCCCTTAGACTGTGTGATTATAGTGTAAACATCGTTCAGCAGAGTTTCTGGAGGGAGTATTTTTCAAATTCCAAGTCTGCTCTAAGGAAAGACTACATTAAAAATAAATGCACTCACTGGCTCAGTGCTGTGTGCATTTGTGCTGAGCAAAAATCTTAATCTCACACTGCCCTTAGCTCCTAATAGTGATTTCAGATTTTCATATCTGTACATAGCCATTCATTCTCCTGTGCTCTAGAATTTCTGAAGAGCGTGACCACTTTTTTCCTCAGATAGGGAGATATGGTTTAAGGTCTGCACTAATGAAGATGTGTACAAACTGCTGAGGGAAATTATTTTGTATTATTATTTTATAACTTTTTAGTTGATTAAATTAGTAAATATCCCATCTTTTGTAGCTGAGGAGTATGTTTTCTAAATTTTTTCTTGGATGTGGTTAGTTTCATTTGCTCCATTTCAAAGGAATTATGATTAGAGATTAGGAATAAGAAATCTTAATTTCTTTTGGGGTTTTTCTGTGCAAATTTTTATACATAAAAAGAACTCGGTATTACTTGGGCTAAATGGAGTTGCAAAATTTTTTGGCTTTAACTGTGAAATTGTATGCAGATGAAAAAAAATAATTCTGGGAAGGCCTAGGTCTTGAAATTACACGGGCAATTTCCTAGCATTCAGTATTTTTTTTCTTCAGGAGTTAGTCTATTTTTGCTATGTTTTCTTAACAAAGATACTATAACAGAATGCCTGACCAGCCTTAAGTTGGCTGCAGATGAGTGAAAACTCCCAGTTAATTGCTTTTTTCTGTCAAGGTCAGGAAAATCTTAATTTGGATCCACTGAGGGAGAAAGTTTTTCAACCAACAAGTTCAACCTATTGGAGTGTCCTCAGCTTTATATGACTGAGAGCTTTCAACAGCACACAAGGGCAAGCTGACCTCATCTTTCTTGTGAAAACTTATTGCCAATTTATACTTTTTATCGTTTGAGAAGTGTGTGTGCACTGCTGCATTGTGAATCTGATTTTGTCTTTTTCCAAAGCCTGTGTTTTGAATCCCTTTCCTTCTTCAGCACAGCCTGTCATGGGGTGCTGATCTCAGCCTGTTTATGCACACAAAAAAGGTGCAGCAGCAAACACATGTGTAAGGTTTTAACGAGGTTTTTGGAAGTTTGAAATCTGAATTGTCTTTTATGTGTTTAAACTGTGATACTGCGTAATTTTTATATTCTAAATTTGTGCTTGGGAACCATGGATTTTAAAAAAGAAAGGGAAGGGAAGGCAGAAAAATCATAAGGGAAGTACCAAATCTCCTGAACTGTTAAGAGATACTGGTTTCATACAGGTTTATCATGCATGCATTCAATAATGGGTCTCTGCTGACACCTTCTATATGATCCAAAGGAGGCTGTGCACTGAATATCCATTTTTTGGGGGGGGAGTAAGAAGCAAATTTGATACCCAGAACAAGGCAGTTTACTGCAGTGCAGTGTCATGATGTGTTATTTTTCAACCTATATATTTTTTTCTACAAAACTGTTTTCAAGCAAATTGCATTATCAGTAAGAAAAAAATGTGATATTTTAATAAAGCCAGTGATATTTATGAGGGAATAAAGTAATTGCATTCATTTTTAATTCATTGGTGTGTTCACAGTTTCTTGCAGTGACTTAAGATGAAAATGGCCACTTTATTTCTAGTGTTTTCTGGGATTCTCTTTGTCATTCTCCCTGCTGGGTTCATCTGTTTGATTGCAGGTGAAATGAAAAGTAAAAGCAGTAGTTTCAGTAAGAAGAGCAAATTCATTCAAGGGACAGCTTCAAGGCCCCTCTCTGAAGCTACAGATGTGTCCTTTTTTAAAGGGAATATGTTTTCCTACATCTGTACACACTGTTACTTTAAAAATCACCTTTGTTCGTATATTAATTGACATACTTATTTTCTGGAACTTCTAAGTGACAATTTTCAACTTTCACATTTCTGGTTTCTTCATACCATGTGCATCAACTAGAATGCAAATTTTGATTCATTTGCCTTGTCCAGGATGCTATGAATAAATATTTACTATCTTTGGCTTGCTTATCTTCTTTAAAAATCTTGCTTCATTTAATAGCTGATGCTATTTCATCCCTTCCCAACTTTTTTTGGTGACAGTTATGCATTCACTAGTCTCCTTTCTTTTTAACTTAGACAGCTCTGCCAGTTCAATTTATTGATCACATTTCTTAAGAAACAGCTTGTCCTCTGATACCAATGAACAAGCCACCCCTAATAGTTCAGAAACATCCAAAATAGTATATAGGCACAATAAATGTCAGATTTAAAGACAGTATTTGAAATATATTTTGCTTTCCTGTGTACACTCTTTCACAATGATTTAGCTGTTTTCTTCTAGTCTTGTGATGTGGGTCTTTGCATGACACTTTTTTGAAAAATATTCAAGACAGTGCTTTACTATGTGCTTCTGCAAATATTAAGCAGAAAATCAAGAGAAGAAAAGTATAGTAGAGCTGAAAATATTACCTCAGCTGTGCCTTCCACCATCACAAGTGCTATTGCTAATGGGAATACTCTATTTATTTATCTCAGAGGGCTTGCTTCACATCCAATTCAGAAGAACAAAGAAACATGGGGAAGAAGGAAACTTAATACAGCAGTCTAGCCAGTGTTTTAGTTCAGCTCAATATCCCTGCAGACTGTTTGCATTGCAGAGTGGTACACAGAAATGTACCTGATGCTCTCCAACTTCTAATGGGATTTGTTCAAGTGACCAGACTGGAGTTAACCCACAGGAAACCCCCTGGAATGCAGGCAGCATCACTGTTGAATCCTCAGCACTGTTTTATTCCACACACTGGCTCCCACTGTGCTGCACTGCAGTGCTTGCTAATGTGGCCACAATGTGATTCTGTTCCCACTTTATAGACAGTTGTCCATCTATCCCTCACACAATTGTAGCAAATCCCAGAAAAAGGCAGATGAGAGATGAAATTCTTCCAAGGGAAGGAAGGTTAAGGCTGCATTTCAACACCTGAAATTGCTCAATGCTAAAGATGCTCTTGGAGCTCTATTACATAGAGAACCCAGAGAGAAAAAGAGAATAAACTGGATTCCTGTGAGAGATGAATCAGCAGCA
Source organism: Aleadryas rufinucha (assembly GCA_013397815.1). Lineage (NCBI taxonomy): Eukaryota > Metazoa > Chordata > Aves > Passeriformes > Aleadryas > Aleadryas rufinucha. The sequence goes on along the minus strand of VZTH01004397.1, from coordinate 150,296 downwards.
GGAGACAACTCTTCAGAAAAGGAGCGTTTTTATGTGACCAGGCCGGTGTTCAGAAACTGAATGAACAGAAAAAGCATAGATGCAGGTAGAAACCAGGAACATCTTTTCTTTCTCTGATATTTTGGTTTTAGAAAGAATAAAGGTATCAGAAGAAAGAGACAGTCGTAGAAGGGCACTGCTTCTTCCCCTGCATGCAGTTTTTCTCAGCAACATCAATCATCATGCATAGTTTCTTAAAAATTTCCTCTATGTGTGTTAAAAATAACTTGCTGTCGAGCAAGATTTTTGACTCAAAGGCTGGCACAAAAGTGTCAGTATTTGCAGACACAGAGTTGGTCTGTGGGGTGACCTCCCAAGTCACAGGTATCACATGTGCTTCTACAAGTGTCAGTCTCAGAGTACCTGTACTATGCTTAAGACCCTCATGACAAAACTAAACATGGAAAAGTTCTCTAGGAGAGCCAAGCTGCATCTTACCAGAGAGAAAAAGACCTCAGTGTTTAATGATAGAAAATCCGGCAAATAGGTAAAATCCTCCCTCTTTCCTGAAAGGACATGATGTGGATTGGTTTTGATACCTGTTTCATGAGAGGGTCTTTCTAAGATAAATTTACACCTATAGAAGTTTCTTTATTTAGATCTAATAAGTGATTTAATCAGGTCATCAACTTATGTCTCAGTTCCTTTGCCCTGTAATATTGAGGATGTCTGTTATATAAAAATAACTTTGAAATGTTCTTTTCTGCTGGCAGACTCAACTAAACACAGTATTTAGATAATAGAAAATGCACTCTAACTTGATGCTAGTGGAAAAAATAATGATATTCTAGTTTGGATTTTGATAACAAAACACTTCTTCTTCTAGAAAAAATTATTTTCCCTAACATGAGAATTCATTTTTTTAGGTGTCATTTATTTATACAATATCTTGTAACTCATCTTAAAATTTATTTTATTTTTCCTAAATTTCATCTTCATCCTTCTTTTCTCTTATACTTTGGTAGTATGCAAGTTTAGGTTCAGGTCTGCAGAGGAAAGCAGTTGCAGCTGTAGCTATGTTCAAAATTCAAGATAGCCTTAAAAGTCTGAAGCACAGATTTTAATGTCACTTAATATTTCCTCTAAATGGATTCTCCCCCTAAATTATGTTATTCCTCCAATGATTGCTCAACAGACACCAACAGTTTCTTTGTAAAGGCTTCTTGCATGGAATAACTCACAAAAGAGTAAATTGGTATTACAGCACTTTAGAGTAATTCAGTTAAACTTGTGAGCCATTAAAAACTTTTCCATTATTCACTTAATCAGGGCTTAATTTTAAAAGTTAATGAGAAACTTAACTCTCAAAGTCACCCTTACACTACCCACACTGTTACTTCTTTGAAGCTTCTGATCTCCAACACTCTACATGTTTTCATGCATTCCCAGCTGTCCTATTCATCTTTTTATATTTCTTATTGATGATGTAGAAATTTCTGATGGATGCAACACCGACTTCCGATTTCTATTTAAATACAATTTTTTCTCTTCGCTGTTGTTCTTTCTTGCATGATGAACAGATGTATGAGGTTCCCAAAGCCCTTCATGGCGTGGAAAATACAGAAGTACTTTCTTTAATCATCCAGGAACTTGTTATTGAACAGGCAGTGCAAGGAAATGAAGGAATACAGGTATTGGATTCACAGTAAATTCTGTAATTTGATATAATTATGCTTAGAATCTACTGTTTGTAAGAATTTTGCCTTTATGATAGCACTTAATGGCTGAGTTTCTAATTTTCACACCATTTTTCCAAAAGCTGATGGGCTTCCATTGATTTTTTTTTTCTACTTTTTATGTAACCAAACCTAATGTTACTCCCTTTCAAAAGTCTTTGAAAAGAAATCAGTGAAATCTTATCACAAATCTTCATCTTTTTACTGAAGAAAAATATTAACTGTGGTCAAGATTCAAACAAGAATTCTATAGTGAAGACAGCTTTGAATTCTATGCATGACCTTTGTATAGGCGCTGTACAGCGCAAATGTGTCCCAGGGATCTGTGATGATGGAGTTCACAAAGTGCTACTCCAATCATCTTATACTTCTGGGGATGAAGTTAATGTCACCTCTTACCTTTTCTAATACTGTGGGCATAGTCCTGAAATCTCTGCTATTGGGATTTGCTAAACTACTGCATTAAGAAATGTGTTCAGTATCATACTGTCTTGCAAAATTAAATTCTGGATGGCTTCTTCCAAGGCTGCCTGAAAAGCTTCTTGGAGAACATCCAGATACTGCAAAAGCATTTCCAGGATTATCAGAGAGTAAGGCATTTCTCAAATGTTCAGAAAGGCAAAAGCCCCAGGAATGTTTAAATGCTTCCTGTTTGTGGCACAAGCACACATCCCACACAGTGTTCTCAGTGCCAACTAAAAATAAAATAAGGTCTGCCTTTGGGTCTCAGGAGTGGGTACCAGTACAGATTTTTCCAATGTCTAAAAAGGCAGAAACATGTAAATTAGCCCTTTTTTGATGTAGAACCATTAATAGAGTTCCTTTCCACTGTGTCAAGTTACTTCACATATTACAGGAATGTAGTGTTTTCATGACTTAAAAGTTACTGAGACGGGGAACAGCTAGACAGACTGGTGAGCAAATTTAGGGTGATTGCCTAATTATTGCTTTTTCCCATAGAGATACAAGTTAAAATGCAAATGGACTAACAGTTCATAAAGGACGAGCAAATATTTTATACATCTCTGTCCCCCTCACATCTTTGTATGGATTATAGTAAAAATTTATCTACTTTAAAATATTTTTCTGCATAAGCTCACAGAGCTGTCTTGTAGTGTCCAAGTCCTATACAACTTTAGAAATTTATGTGCTACAAGCAGGTTTGGATCATCCATTGTAGAAACACTAATCTGGAAAGTGCTGGTTATTTCAGCATGCATCCAGTAAAAATGGCCTCCTCTGCTGCTTTCTGCACTACATCCTGGTGATACAAACACTAGTATTCCTTTGAGGATGAACCAGTGTTCAGAGTCCTTTGGTTACAGCTTGGAGTGCTTTTGAAGGGCAGCAGAGATGAATCAGAATTGTTTTCATTCTCATGAAATAATTGAAAGAAATACCTGTTAACCTGGTGGGTGTCTGGCATGAGTGTGACAATTTCAATGGTAAAACCAAAATTACTAGTTTGTATTTTTCAGTGTCTGAATGGTTATTTATTTTAGTACTGGAACTGTTTATGTGGCTGATAGGCCATGCATTCATGCAGGTTCTGTCAATAGGATTATGTTGCAGCAATTGATTTTCTTTCAATGAGTAAATAAAAAAATAATCTTGCTTTGCCTAGGCCTTAATCAAATATAGGTCCTATATTTTTCTGTGAGAGGCTGCATGTTCTTATCTTTCAATAGGTTGTGTGTGCACTGATGAACTATTTCTGCAAATAGCACAGTCCTTCAAAAGTCACCTGTTCCTACTTATGTTTCCCCCATATACAATGTCAACAAACACTATTTTTCCAGGGAGGTACTATTTTCATGGTGCCAGCCTGATTAGTTTGTGTTATATCAGGTACTGCTCATTGCTAATGACCTTAAAAGTATCTTTCTCTGCTGTGGTAGGTTAAAAAAGTAGATTGGTTTCCATTTTAAGGATAGGCAATGCTATTTATTTGAAAGAAATAGCACCTAATTTTTTTTTTCCAATTTGTATGTAAACTCATTTAAATCTAAATCAATTTAAAAAAAATCTTTACAATCCACAGGAAGCAAACATATTTTCATTATTTCAGTGGAAGTGTATCAGTTTACAGACAAGTTAGGGTCTTTTCTTTACACTGCCATATCACAGCATTAAAGTGCTTATATTCTCAACATAGTATATACTTTATTGTCAGGGTCAGACCTAGTGATGGTGGGGGGAAGTAAAATGTAAGTACCAATGTAGTGATTTCCGAAGGGCTTTTTTGTTTGGGGTTTGGTTTTTTTTTTAGAGATACTAGAAACAAATGAAAAATCATAAAAGATTGAGAATATCCTGTTTGGTCTTTGAAAATGAATGCTGAACACTATTTCAGGAATAAATGTGAAACAAAAATGGTGTCTGAGCTTTAGCGAAAAAAAGCTTTTCTCAAATTTGTGTAACTTCCTCTGAGAAGGCAACTGAGCCTCTGCTGGACCAAACTTCTGCAAAGGGTGGAAAAAAGAGGTGATAATGTGTGCCATCCTATTTAAAATAAAGGGATGGAGTGGGTGTACAATATGCTGAGGAGGATGACTGGCAAAGATATGGAGATATCAAAAGGTTCTGTGATTCTACAGCGAAAGCTGCATTTCAGAATAGACTTTCTGTGAAACCAAAATGTACTTCTTGAAAAGCTTTTATTGTGAATTTTCACACAGAATTATGGCATTGGATAGAAATAGCACAACATCATTTTACATACATCACAGAGACTTTGTATGCAATTCTTGTTGGTCTCCAGATCACTATTGCTCTTTTTTTCCAAGCTGCTCACAACATATTTATCCGTTCTCATCAGTAGGTCTGAAGTATTTTACCAACCATTAGAAATTTCTAAGAATGTGTATATGAAAAATTGTATTTTGAAGCTTTCAAAATTAGTCACAGAACCTACCTGCAAAGAGCAGTAATGCCAGAGTCTTGTAGCAGCATTTCTTCACACATGCTGAAACAGTCTTAATAAGATCATTAAACTTTTGTGATTTCCTCTCCCATTCAGTCTTCTCTCAGATCAACATGTTTCTGTGTCAGATTCCTCAGCAGCTGATAAGAATATCCTTGCTCAGGATATAATGGTGAGAAGGCTGAGTAAGGAGAAATAAAACTACATGTATTTACTATTTTCTAGCATGTTGCGGTCAGAAGAATGGATACATTTTAACCAGGTAGTTTAACTTCATTGCTTTTCTTTTGCAAGACTGAATAAATTGTATCAACTGTAAATTTCCCAATAATCTGCAAGTTAATAAAATTCTTTCATATAAAAACTTCTGTGATTTTCAATACTAGCTTTGCCATAAGGAAAGATCACTGACCTAGTGCTTTTAGCAAAGCGAAAGTAGAAGCTGAGCTTCAGCAGTTCTGCATTTTGCAAGAATTCTGTCAAAGCAGTGAAGATCAAAATCAGCATTGTTTGGCTTCTCCTCCTGTTGCTGAGATCCTGGCAGAAACAAGAAAGTTTTTATTAGACATTTTAAAGGTGAGTGAAACCACAGTTTGAGCAAGAAGCAGGGCAGCTGCAGGAAGGGCTGGCATCCTATGGAGGGATGTTGTTGAGCAGCCCTCTGTTCTGAAAGGTAGCAAGAGAAAACTGAGGCTAGACCAAAGAATATATGGATTTTTGGGGGGTGAAGAGGTTAGATAAGTTGCAGTGCCCAAGATAAACAAATCATCAGTTGCAAAAAAAGTTTGCACTTGCTACCTACACCTTTTGTCCATTATTTGTTCTCCTAAAATTAAAGATTATGTTCCAAGTGAAGCTGACAGCTGTTGTGAGATGTTATTACCCGAAGTACGTAGATGTTATTACCTGAAGACTGACAAAATGAAACGTTCATTTGCCCTTAACAATCACACAGTAAATGCATGGAAAGTTCATTAAATTAGTCTATTTCCTGTCAAACCTACTATGGAAAATCCCTGAGTGAGGTGAACTAAATAAATATGTTTGCATAAGTCAAACCAAGGTTTTCTGTGATTTTCATGTGATATTTATTCAGCAAACAAGCCCAGTATCTTTTCTGCATTATCAGTGGCTGAGATGCATTCAGTCTGTGAAGTTCACTTTTAAATCTTTCATCCGTATGCAGTGTTCCAGGTTTCTTTGACAGATGACAGGTGACTCTGGACACTTTTTTATGTTTCTGTTTATATTGGTGGCTGCCGCTAATTTACTTTTTTGGGTTTAAAGGGGGTTTTTTTTAAATCATTTTTTTCAATTTAATCCATGAGGTCATTGAGTATGGATTCCAAGTTTGTGTGAGAAATGAAGATCCTTGTATAGACACAGTGGTAATGGATTTGAACTAAAGGAATTGAATTGTAGGTTGTCTAATTGGGTGGGAGTAAAAAAGAATGTGAAAAGAATTAGAATAGTCAAGAAATAGGAATAACTGCTGCTCTGGGGGCCTGCCAGCACTCTCCCTATGTGTTTCCCTCTTTAGGTGAGGGATATCCATTACAGCTGTGAAAGCCTACGGCACAGTCAGTACCTAAGTGGCAGAAAGAAAATTACTTAAAATTTTATTTCTTAATGTCTTATTTGAATTTCACTTTTTTTCCATTGAAAACAATCATTTTTTGAACATCATGATTGAAACCAGAGAATACATGTGATAAAGAATTATCTAATTTCTTTTATCAAAAAATTCTGGGGAGTGAAGATGTGTATATTCTAATGATCCATGCTAATAATAGCATGATTTATTGTATAGATGGTATCCTCTCCTTTCTATGTATAATAACAATTAAACAACTGAGCCCCAAACAACATTTGGCTCCGGTTCATGTCAACTCTCCATTTGCTTAATATAATTTTAATTGCACTATCAGTCTAAGTAATATGAAAATCAAAACTAGAAATTTCATTTGAAAAACAATCATATCTCTTTTCATTTAATGAAATATAAAATGGCTTTCTGCAAGGTATAAGAAAACTTGGAAGGCATCTTATTTACATTACCGTATATATTATCTCATTTTCAGAAAAGTTTGTGTTACATTTTCACTCAGAAAACAGGCGTGACAGACTTCTGCTACTTGTATAAATTAATGTAAAAACAATATAAATCTCTTTTATTTGCTAATGACACAGTTAATTAAGATTCTGGGAAAAGTCACAGAGTTTTGACCAGAAAAGATTTTTTGTGGTAGAATGAAATACAACAGCAAACTCCTGAACAGCCTACTCTTCAAGTGATCTGCTGAATAGCTCACAAGTAAATGGCATTACTCACAAGTATTTCAAATAAATTGTATTTGATTTCTGGCACCTCCTTCTGCACTTGCACATAGGATTTCTAGCAACTTCAGGGAAACTAAGAGGAGAGCAATCTGCCAAAGAAACACTAGAAATAAGAAGTTCATAATAATGGTACTGTCAGGACCTTGAGGGGAAGCTGTGTGAGGAGGGACTGAAGGCATTTGGTCCTGTTCAGCCTGGAGGAGACTGAGGGGAGACCTCACTGCAGTTACAACTTCCTGGTGAGGGGAAGAGGAGGGGCAGGCACTGAGCTCTGCTCTGTGGTGACAGTGACAGGAGCCCAGGGAATGATCTGAAGCTGTGTCAGGGGAGGCTTAGGTTGGATCTTAGATAAAGGTTCTTCACCCTGAGAGTGGTTGGGCACTGGAACAGGCTCCCCAGGGTAGTGGTCACAGCACCAAGTCTGCTAGAGTTCAAGAAGTGTCTGGACAATGCTCTCAGGAACATGGTGTGACTCCTGGGCAGGGCCAGGAGTTGAACTTGTTGATTCTTGTGGGTCCCTTCCAACCCAGAATATTCTGTTATTCTATTTCTATATTTATGGGAGATACAAAGAGAAGAAAATACAAAAGGTAAAGTCTAAAGGGATGATAAAAAAAAAATGTTTGAAGCTTGTTTCTGTTTTCAATTAACTTGTTAAAAACCCTAAGCAAAACTGTCAAAAGATGCTGGAGATATTTGATTAAAAACGGTGAAGATACTGAAATGGAAAATTGTAGCATTCCTATTTTATGTATACAACTTATCATTCTTTCCCAGTCAAGTATATGGGGGAAAAAACTATTCCCTGTGATTAAAACAAAATTTCCAGTGAGATTTTTAGTCTACTCTGAAATCCCTGAGTGATTTAACTGTGGGATCCAAGCTGGGTCAAACTCTTCCCGTAGTTGTGGGATTTTCTGGAGCTTTCCAAAGATGTTGCATACACATGCCAAGAAAAGGATAAAAGATGTTGTTGTGAAAAATCTCTTTCTGGTTTCAGATCACAAATATAGTTTTGAAGGTCTTCATTATCTATTTTGCTAGTACAATATTTGAATGAATTATGGCTGAATGTGCGGTCTATAAAGAATTTCTGCTCTCAAAGCAAAGATGACACAACAGAAAAATATCCAGTTCATTCTCAAAGGGTTGTAAGAACTCAGATCTCCATTTTGTAAAGATCTGACAGTCAGATTATAGCTTCCTATTGTATTACTTCTCATCATCTGTGTCAGGGGTGCTGCATGATGGCCTTCCTTTATTCGGGGCAAACCTTTGATACTTAGGCTGAGCAGTACAACAGGGATGAGCTCACACCTCATGAGGTGAAATTCATCTCAAACCAAAGGCAGACTTAATCAAAGTAATTTAGGCTCCCTTCAGAGAGCCAGTGCAGGGACAGAGGCATCCATTTGCCATCATTCATCTCATCCTAGACTGCTGTCCTAGGGAAAGAATGATGAACTCACTCTGGAAAATTTCCTGATGGGCTACTGTAAGTCATTCATGGGCCTGATCCCTGAAGCAGTTCTCCAAACTGGTCTGCAGCCTGAAGAATGGATAAATCCACCAGAAGAATTGTCAAACAACTGGTCTCATGCTCTGTTCTCCAACTGTCCCTTTAATATTGTATTGAAGTGGACAGAGGTGGCTTAATGCATTATTTCTGCGCATGAAGTTACTTCCTTCTGTCTTCTACCCTGTTCTGTGTCCAAAATGCCTGCATTTCTGTCATATGGCAGATGCAACCAGACATTTGAGAGGGGGTTTCCATCTGCCCAATAAACATGAGTACATGTCTCATCATGTATTGAAATTCTGTCTCTGGACTCCTTCGTCTTTGTCCAGTCATAATAAGGAAAACAATGATTTGCCTGTTCACTTTATGCCCAAACTATTTAATCTTTGCCTGTGGTCATTCTTGTTTCCTAATATATTAGCAGGACCATTCTGTAAATGTCACAGGACAAGTTCTGATATCTATCAACTTTCCCTTTAAACAGAAGGTTCACACAGGAAGAAGAGGTGACATATTAGAAAAGCTAACTAGAGGAAAAACTCTTCACTCTATAACACATCACTACAGTGAGAGATTTAAAGCTTGATGAGGATGCTGCAATCAGTAGAAAATATTTTACATTGTGCAGCAGGTCAAATCATATGATCACTGTGTTTCCCTCAGGTCTCAAAATCCATATATATTTAGTCTCCTTATTCTTTTCTATCGGAATTGTATTTCTCTAGAAGTGATTAAGATGCCAGACTGATTGAGGTTTAGGATGATTAAGGAGTTTTAGCTGTTATGGAAATAGAAGTAGCCCATATTAGACAAAATTGATTGTAGCAGCTTGAATTTACTCTCAGAAGGAAAGAGAACTGAAAAAGAGTGAGCCACCAGAAATATGTATAAGAGAGGGAAGAGAAGCCTGATGAGAGAGAACTAGACAAGTGAGAGAGCAGATACTTACTTAACTGTGTTACTGGCCTTTCTGTGTCAATCACATATTCATGACTGCACAAGCCTAGAGGAAGTTAATGCTGTGAGTGCTGGATTATTATTTGGTTTGTAATTGCTATTTATTATTGCTATAATTATTATAGTCCTGATCTTTATGGAAGGAAGATAGACTCTTTAAAACATGGAAATGTTAGAGACTTTTAGCTTCACATATTTTGTTTAAGTTTCTGAAGATCCAGAAGGCAAATGGTAAGAAAAGCAATTAATCTAATCTCTGAATTGAGCTCTGATTCCCTGTGAAGAAGGTCAGGAATATCTGATAATCTTTGCTAAGACTCTAGTGTGTGTTTAATTTATTTCTCCCACACTGATAGCAAGAGCTAATTTAGCCTCGAAAAGCAGATTTATGCATCTTTAAGTCAGTAAGTGGCTAATGATTGTCTAAACACTGATACTGAGGCACACAGGGGTGCCAAGAACTGGTCTCATATTGTCCATTTGCAAAGGGAACAAACACATCCCCACACTTCTGCAAGGACAGGGCAATCATCTGGTCATGGGCTAGCACCCTACCTGGTGAGGTTCTCAGCAATTTCCAGCCTCAGCTTCAGGGTGAGGGCATCGAGAAACCATCCTTCCTCCTCTTCCACACTCAAGCATTTTATGCCCTTGCCCATGTGCATATGAAGCATATTCTCCCTGTTTGCCTTTCCTCCCTTTATTTCATCCCAATAAACTTGCAAAAAATAAGTTTCTGCTGTGCACCTAACCAACAAAAATAAAAGACCTATCCAGCCTGTTATCATTTTCTCATTGCTGGGATCTCAGACCAGCATAGGATTTAAGAATACATCTCAAAGTTGGACCTCAGCTTCTACCATCATTTCTAACCAAAGAACTGAAATATTGATGAAGAGTATAAACCATTTAAGGTTAAAATATGTACTGTAAATCAGACACCAACAGATGACCCCAAACTGGATATATAGCTGAATTAATTTTGGTTTCACATGACTTCAGTGTGGCCCACTGAGTTACAGCCTTGCATTCACTCTGGGACTATCTATTATCTAATATGTTTTACTTGATTTTCAGTTTCAGGCAGGCAAATTGACCACGTATACTCGCTTGTGTCAGCAGCTAATTTTAGGTAGCTAGTCTAATTGAAGATGTTATGCTCCTTTAGCTTGTCAAATAGAAATTCACATTTTCTGATTAATGTGATTAATTTATATTAGATTTGACTTGACAGGATGACAGTGTGCAATATAGAGTACAAGGATGACAGGGTTCTCTATCTCCTCCATCACATTTCATTATGAATTTTCTAGTCAAGGCTGTGGTCTACAGTCTTACCTGAGATATGATAAAATTTGAGCAGTATTGCAGCCATATATGGCTGACACAATCTGTTCCCACAGGTGGGGATGTGCTTTCAGAAGGGTGACAAACTAAACTGCTTTCTTACATTTGTAACCCTTATACGTAACTGGCTTTGTGACATTTGGGTGTGATTGAAAAATTACTGAGAAAAACTTGAAGAAAAAGTGAAAATCCTTGAAAGAAAGCTTAAAAAAACTTTATACAAATTAGCAAAATTATTTTGGAACAGGGAAGTATAATAGGAAAGTTATTGCTAACTAACACATCAGGTGGTGGAAGAGAGAAGGGGTTAGATGGAGAACATGGAACAGTATCTAGAAGTTGAAAAACATGTCAAGAAATTAAAACATGGCAGCAAATAAAAGAATACCAGTAGTTCCAGCACAGAGAAAAAAGAGGAAAAAGCAGTAAATAATAGAAAAATGGTTCCCAGCTGTGTCTATGGAGAAGGAATATACATAAGCCCTTCTGCAGCAAGGGACTGTGTGCCAGAGATGCAGAGGGTGGTCTGTCAGTCCAGAGCCTCTCAGACTCGGGGAGGAAGGAAGCAAAGGACAGAATCTCACAGAGACCACAGATGATATAAAATACCTGAGATTAAGTGGAAAATTGTGTATCCCGTTGCTTCAATAGGTCAAATGCCTTACATACATGCAGTGCATCTTGAATACTGAATTTCCTGTGCCACAAGAGCGTCCTTTCTAACAGTGTTGGTAATCCCACTGCCTTCCTGTGAATTGTGGTAAGGACAGGACCTCACCTGCAGGAACAGATCAGTCAGCACAGTCAGTCCAACCTGGCCTGGCCCATTGGTGCTACCAAGCTCCCACAACAGAGCTGCACAGGTACAGCTGTCACTGACTCACAGCACCACTCAGTGCGGATGAATCCTTGAAACACATCTAGTCCAATCTCCTGCTGAAATTAGATTCAACACTGAGTTTGGGCTTTTAGGGGCTTTGCATAGCTGTGTCTTTAAAGGAAGAACTCTCTCCAAGGACAGAGATCCACATCTCTGAAATGTCCGGGTTAAAGCGTCTATTTCCCTTCTGTGGTAAGAATTCACTCCAAGCCCTTCCCTACCTCCTGCAAAACTGGATGTGCTTCCCCATGTTTACTCAACCCTCATCATACTAATTGTACTGTAAGAAAGTGAGACTAGAGAAATCAGGAATTAAATGGAACTCAGTCAAGGTGAAGGCTAGATTCAAAAAGTAGTAGCCCTGCTACAGCCACGATGGATAAAAGCAAGGCATAGTGCTAAAGACAAATATTTTACTAAAACCAACTGGGATGTCCAGGAAAATAAATAAACATTGGTATTTCCTGCCAACCAGTATATCATAAATATAAAATATGTACTTCAAAAATCGGATACTTGTTTGAGAGTCTTTGTTCTTTATGCATATTCTTGTACTTCCATCTTTGCAATTTTGCAGCTGTAACATTGTTGTAGCTGTAATGATCTAAGGAAATTTTCTGCAGTTATGTTACATTAGATAACTTTATTTTTGAAACACAGGAGACAATCTTAGTGTTTTGTGGCCAGGGAAAATATAAATAATAACTGAAAAAAAATTTTGAAGGACACTTAAAACAGATAAATTCTTGAAAGTGAGGGACACCTACACCACATGCTCCATGTATGTGGAGATTGCAGATGTAAGAAGAGGCTGGTGGGGATCTATTTTTTGAAAAGAAATTAAAGCTTTTTTTGTCATATCTTTTTTTCCAAATAGTAAAATTTACTACCTATTCTCCCCATGCTCCATTTTTAAAGATAATTTAAAGAAAAGATGAAAAATATGTAGACGTGTTTAAAAATAATTATTTTGTATTTTATGAATGTCATTTTTCAAAGAAAAAATGTTCCTATTTTACACAGATATTTCAGTTAGCCTGTGCTAATATCTGTGAATGGTAATAAAGATGTACAGCTGACTTAAATGAAATTGGCAACAAACTTGAGCTGTTCTTCTGTTTCTTCACAAATACAGCAAAATGTTTCCTCTGTCTTTTGTGAATAATATATGTGACAGTACACATAGAACTATAAATATGAATAAAAGAATAATGCAAAGTGTGTGGAAAAACTCAGAGCTGTATTTTGATGGGTCAAGTATAAGTGGAATCCACTGTTCAGGAATCCATAGAAGAGGATCAGGGTAGTTTAGACATTGTGTTCCACTGCTGCCAAACAAAAGATGCTCCTCTTTTATAAATCCATGCTAAAAGGGCTTTTTCCAAAGAACTATGATTCAGCCTGATCTTAAGAGCACTTCTGTTACCTGCTCTCAGCTTGTCTAACCAGGCTCCCTGTAGCTTGAGTGGCAAGGCCAGTCCACTTTTATTCCTCCACAAAGACATAGCACAGGTAGAATTATCCCAATTTCATCCTTGATGTTACCCTTTCCTCAGTTTCTGGTACTTGTTTCTTTTTTGATCATTAAATGAAGTTTGGTGTCTCAGTATATATTATAACTTTAGCACAGATTGTGTTTATTTCAGAATTCCTGAGACAACCATGTGTGCAATGATCATATTCCTTCCGTAGATACCACTAAGGTAGTTGGTACAGATTTGGAGGTGAAGATAATGGAACTAGAAAGTTTATGGTAATAATAGATCTCTTTCTCTTCATTACATGAGGCATTCTAATTCATGTAATATTCCTTCTCCAGTGGAGGACTGCAGCATATTGCCCATTTTTGAGCTCAGTATTAATTATGCTTACTAGTGATTCTGTAGTTGAAGGTCCCACGATAAACTCCTATTTTATTTTTAGGGGTTCATAATTCATCTTTAAAAGCCCACTTTGGACTGAAATATGTCACCACCATCTAACACCGACTTATCTGACCCAGCAGTAATATATGATAGATATGGTAGGAAGAAGCTGCACTTTGAATAATTCAAGGTGATTATCTCATGTGCAAAATCATTCTTTTCATGTGCATGTCATCAGAATGGCCATATAACTATGCACCTGGCATTGACAGGGTATATTTCACCACAGCTCTATGTCAATAAACACAGGCTGGGTCCTCTAACCTACTTTTTCTTCCTGATACAACTTGCATTACAAGAGCTGAATTAGATATTTTTTTAAAGTCAATAGAAAATGCAGGAAAAGCTAAATTTAACAGCCTTTGGACATTCCAAGTGATAGGATACATGGTAGCATGATTTTTAATAGGATACTTTAATTTGTATGTCACCAAAGGAGAAATCATCTCCTTCAATTCTTGTATTAGCGGCTCTTTGTGAATTATGTAGTTATTTGATTTCAGAGCAGAGTTACAGCTTTAGAGGACAGGTATGTGCATCACAAGGCCTGACACTAATGAATCTTGATCCCAACAAAATCATCAGACTTAGTACTCTTTTTCCAAACCATAGACTCAGCTCAAAATTGAGTATCAACTTCTTTCTGCCAAAGAACACAAGTAAATTATAAATCAGTGGAGCATGTAGCTGTCAAAGTAGAGTCATCAGAATAATGATTAAGCTGCCCTTTGTATAAAGGAAATTAAGTTTCTACTTAATCCATCTCCATCCCAAGGGATTATGAAATAATGCCCTCTCCTTTTTTTCCCCCAAGCCCAGCAGTGATAGGGAGCAGACCAGGTGCACACTGAGAACTGGGAGTCATTAAACCAGAATAAGATCTACCATATAATGGATTCACTTCATTTTGTTTGTGTATTCCTCTGTGCTTATGTGCTAGTCTTCCCAAAAATGTATATTGTACACCAGCAAAAGCCCTCCAAAAATGCAAGAATGGAAATATGGATGTAGTTATAACAGTAAAAATAACCATGCAACAGAGAAGTAGAGATCTTTTCTTCTCTAGAAACTATTGTAACATAGTTTTGCTTCTCTTTACTAGCTTTTACTTCACTGAAGATGAGGTAATGTTTTAGTACAATTTAAATTCAGTACTAAAGTAGTTGCAACACTGTTGCAATGTCCATCTCTGTCCCACCTTTTCCTATTCCAATCTTCACTTCCATCATTTTTTTCCATATTAGTGGACAGAAATACTTCAGTGAAAACTGGCAGTTTATATATTTGCTGACCATTTGACATTGGTCCCCCCTTTTAAAGTGCACCATGTACTTTCCTCATTCCAGAGCACAGCTGTTTGCACCTTCCCTTAATCTGTACATACAGCATATCCTTCCTGGGTAATTTGTTTTTCAGACATTCTTTGCTCTGATGAACTAGACCATCAATAATTCTGGATTTTCCATTTGGGCACAGACTTACAGGATAGCTCCATAACTGAGATGTGGCACAGTACACTTCACTTCCAAAGCTCTCTGTACCACAACTACTGGGACTAGAGCACCGACATTTTAAATGTATTCCTGTAGTATCAGCCTTCAAATAGGTGTATTATGAGGAGGATCTCCCAAAGAAACAGTAATGGCAGAAATGTTACTAACTATGAAGAAACACCAGGGAAGGCAGTAAATATCTCAGCCAGGCATTGTATTTTTAAAATATGTGGACAAAAACTATCTCAAAAGAAGATTCTTCAGGATTCTGTAGTCTGTTGGAGTCATATGCAATGTTTATTATTCCATGGCTTCTACTTGAGCCAGTACGACCCTCATAAAATTTTATTTAGTATTTACCTTGAAATGGTTCAAGAGTGTTGAAGATCATTTAAAGAAGTTTTAATATGTATGGAACTGAGGATGAAAGATTCTTCTTTATTGTGAGATAATTATGTATTGTAGCAAAATGTGTTTGATTTTTCATAAATGTTTTCATTTAATAAATATTTAATACTTAATAATTAATATTTAATAAATAAAATTTAATAAGTAATTCCTAACTGGTGTTCAAAATGTAAGTTTAAAAGCATACAGGTTAGTACCCTCTAACAGCATCTTCCTGAAATTATTTCATTATCTATCTTTGTAAAGTTCAGATTTAAACACCTTGGTTATTCCTTACTGTTACGGGATGATGTATAGAACACAGTTTCAAAAGCTGACAACAAGATATACTTAATAGTCTGAAATGCTACATTTTTCTAATTAATAAAAATAGTAGAAATTCCTCGTTAATAAAAATAATAGAAATAAATACTATCATATTCAAAATGATCAGTGTAAATTATAGTCAAAACATATTTAAAAATATTTTAAATTATTTCAGGATCCTGAGTAAACTCAAGAATCACAAATTAATTAACATTTTAAGCTTCCCTTCACCCCCTAAATCTGAAAGCTGTGACTCATTTATTTATTCTCAGAAGTGTGAATTTATATTTCTAGAAAAAAAATATCAGAAATACTGAACAGTATTGAAAAATTCTCATCAAGAGAGTTCACCATCTCTCATTGAGATAGCAGTGCAATTGAAGCTGATTTGTGCTTTTCAAAGATCTACTAAATATATAATACATATTAGAAGTAGGTGGTAGTGTTACTATTGCTACAATACAGTCCTCTGATGCTTTCTTCTTTTCTGTTAGATGAATACCACCTAAAAAATTAGCAATAGCAAGGAAATCCACCGCTGCTCTCATAAGACAGCTCTTGTTTCCTCAGCAATTCTACACACAGAATGAAGAATCACTGCTTGGGTGCAGTGGATATTCTGGTTTAATGAAGCTGCTCAGAGAAAGCATTCAAAGGCGAAGATGTCCAGTCAATTAAGAAGCTTCCTTTAGCAGTGCATGTGTTCTGGCTGTGTGTGTCTCTTACATGTTTTGCTTTTAGGGAAATTGTCCTCATCTAATGTTGTTCAGTGTCATTTTATCAAACCTCTTGTTTGAGGAACTTGTTGAGAAAATTAGAAGTGATGAAGTAGCCCAAGGAGGTAATGCCAGAGTGCACAGGAGATTCTGATGTGAAGCCCTGGCTGCCTAATTGTTATTACGCTTACAAGGACGCCCTTAAAAGAAAAATGAATGCCTTGTTTCACACCTGCTGTAAAAGGTGCTGCAACTCTGGAGCTTGCTTAAATCATTCTTCCTGCAGCAAACTACAGAATGGAACTCAGGCCATTTAATTTCCAAATACCAGTAATTAGAATGAGTCACATCATCAGAGTTTGGCAGGGCTACAGCTTTCTTTTATTTTTTCATTTTCACATAAATTTCAGCGAAGGTCAGATTTCTTGGGGGAGGAGAAGAACCTGCCTGCTTTTGTGCTCACAGGAGGTTAAAATATGACTTGTTCACAGTGTCCCTCATAGTTCAGGACTTAATGGTCCTTGACGGGGATAACCTAGAAGTTAATTTTACTTTGTGTCCCAAAAGCAGTCATTGTCACTGTAATCCTTCTTGCAGGCTGAAGGGTATCTTCACCACCTGATCAGACTTTCAATAGCAATTGATGAGCAATATCATGAGCCAAGATGCACTTTCCTAGTGTTTTCTGGCAAAAGACGAAAAGAATTGCGCTAGCTCACCTTTTCATGAATGTAATCCTTTTCAGTGCTCCTTGCTTTAAATGTGAGATTTTGCTATTTGTAAAAATCAAAGTCAAGTACTGCAAAATGAGAAACTACTTCCTCTTTGTTTTCCTCCGTATTGCTCGAGTCCTGCCAGGGAGAAGGATGAGTACGTAATGGAGATATACACCCTCTTTCCAGTTTTTTATCCAAAGAAAAGGAATATTTGATGCCAAAGATCAGCACTATCAGGAAGACCTATGCTCTAACCTCTGGGCAGCAAAGGTGCCATGTACAAAGAAATCTCAAATTGATTTCCTGACTGATAATCTCTAACTAAGCCAGTTTGGATAACATATCTTTGAAACACTTACACATGTGATTTCTTATTTGTTTAAACTTATCCAGATTCGGGAAGGCTAGACACAGTGAGCAGAGCTTTGGTGGCAGAGCTGCCCTCCAGCCCCGTTTAAAGTCATTCTTTTAAGACCCAAGCAATAAATCTTCTCAAGTAAACAGTTGTAAAAGTATTTTAATACAGGCATAACAGAATGCTTTTTTCCTTCCCGGACTTCTGTACTAAAACTGAAAAATCTAATGTTTAATTCTATACTCAGAATTCTATGCTATAAAGGATTTCCTCAACTGGAATCAACTACAGAAGCACTGGCTTTAGGACAGCTCTGACATTGCAGCAGCAGGGCATTTGTCTCTACAAAACTGCCTTAAACGATGTCAAGTTATGGAAAAAGTGCAAAGAAAACTTTGCTGTGTGATGGATTTTGTATGTGATTCCATTAAATTCTGTAGAGATTAGGCAGAATCACTTAAATTGAGTTATAAAAAGAACCCCTACATTCAAATTTCTTTAATTGTGAAAATATTGCTTCCATTGCAACTATGACCCTAATCTTATTTTTCAAAGAATATGCCTTTGATTTTTTTTTACCCCAGTGATGATGTTAACCTGATAATTATATTTATTCCTCTGAATTTTACTTTCTATTGAGAAGATTTATGGGGTACTTTGATGGGTTTAGTCATCCTAATTGTTCCTCAAGGGCGTGTGGCTCCAGAAGTATCTCTGTGAGAAAGGTAAGACATTTATTGGAATTGCCAAAATAAAAAATTATGTTGAAAATTGTTTCACTTCTACTTCTAGAGAAGTCAAATGTAACTTCTTTTTCCTAGAAGAGCCAGTCTTGCCTATTTGAACAGGGTAGTAAGACTGAGCAGAGCCTCTGCAGAGAGCAAATCATCTGCACAAAGCTAAATTAGAGCTGTGGCTGACAGCTCTACCCTATCTTTTGTAGGGCTTCCAGACCAATCCTAAATGTCCCTTGGCATTTGAGGAAGGGCCTACCTGGCAAATTTTGAATTATAGGAATTGAATGAACATGAGAATTATGTTTTTTTAAAGGATGTTTAATGTTAAATAAAAATCAATTATAAATACACATCCAAATGGGTGGAATAGTTTTAAACACACTGCATGCTAAAAGTTTTCATCATAGCTGATGTCATTAGAATTAAAGCTGTATTGTTTTGTACAACTAATAGTAAACATTCCAAACACAGTTCAGATTGTTTTCTGTTACAGCAGAAAGTTTACGTTAACGTAACATTGTCTCCTAACTATGATAAAACCTTCTGGCCTTGAAAGATAAGAAAATATGTTTCTTGATCCATGTTACCTTAGTTACTGATAACATCACCTTATGAGTATTAGTGACTGGAAAGGTGAAAGCAGTTTGTGTGTTCAAGGGGAAATAGGCAACTTTTTTTCCAGTTATATGAAACTGGAATCTTCTTTACTCTGATCAGCTGGTATGGTGGGGATCAGTCTCTCTCAATAAGCATCAAGTTACTTATCAACCAGCACATGCAGTTAGAACTGGTTTTGTATGAAGAAGAGCAAGCAAACAAAATAATTTCTTTTTATACAAAGCAAATAGTACTTGAATTGTTGGCCATGAGGAAAATTCTCTTCCTTGACACTGCTCACATGACAGAGGATTATTCAGTTTCACAGGCACTGACCTTGAATTATTTTTTGCTGGAGTCATTTCTTGTACGAGATTAACACAGAGAAGCATTTAGCGGTACTAGGAATGCTCAAGCATATTCCCTAAGCTGAAATTTCATAGTAGTGATAATAACAGACTAAAGGTGAAAAGAAAAAAAAAGTGCAAAATTTTCCCTAAGGATGCATATAAGAAATGCAGAGACCATTATCATCCTCTTTGACCTCCCCTACTATTTCCAGTTTGGCTGCAGTTGAACAATATAAATTTCCAATTCAAACACTATCTACTCTCCTGAACACACAGAATTAATATCATTATTACAGGATTAACAGAGTAGGATATATTGAGTGTGAAAATGAAAATGTGACCTTGTTTGATCTATAATAAATATAGGCTTATGAGGTAGTGCTCATTTCTAGGGTTTAACACCTCCTAACACACACCAGACATACCCTGATCTCATAGCCCAGTGCTCCTGCTCACTGACATTGTCCCCACTGCAGCTGTGGGGCTTTTTATGACTGTGAGCAGGTTCCTGATTCCGGCACTAGTGCGGAGCACACCCAACTCCCAGGAACAGCAACAAGGGGGACTGCAGGGCTGTGAATTCCTCACAGCTTCACCATTCCTGTGCCAGCCTGCAGAGCTGCCCAGTGCCCCGAGAGCTGCTCTGGGCTCACTTTCTGCCCCACATGAGGAGGTTGGCTCTGTGGGGCTGGTGCAGCTGGGTCATCGTGTAAGATTGAAGGAACTCACAAGGAGCAGGATGATGGGTCGGTTTTGCCCCTTACTGCACAAAATTTCAAAAGCTATTTAAAGTGAAGAAGAGGGAAAATGCAAGTACTTTTCCAGTACATTTCCAGCTCCTCTATTTCTCCTCTTTTCTCCATTAGGCCCCTCATTAAAACAGGTACTTCCATGATGTCCTGGCAGCTGTCTGCCAGTGGGCACCAGAGCTCCTCTGAAGGAGACTTTCCCCAGGAGCACCCTCAGGCCCTGTCAGGTGTGAATTCTCTGATGTCTGCTAAAGTGAGGTCACATTGCTATCTTCTCTTAACACTTCTTCAAAAGTTATTTATAGGAAACTAATTGTCTTTGAGATGTCTGTCCCCTGACAAATTTAGATAAAATTGGTCAATGAATTGAATGTCATTATAAATTGACATATGAGGGTATATAGGCATCTACAAAGAAGGTGAGTTCCCGTACAAGCCTTGGGAAACCAAGCTAAAAAAAAATTTTAAAAGTGAGACTGTGGAATGATGAACAGAAATGAAGGGGGCATGTTTTCTCATTTAAAACAAGATTTAAAAGATTAATTTTTTAAAAAAGGTATGGGCCAGTTATACAACAGAATGAGGAAAACAGAGGGGGCAAACTAAGCCTGCCTGCTTTGAAGGACAAGAGGGCCCTTTATGTAAACAGACGGTAATAAACCCAAAATAGAATGTACTTGAAGTAAATGACTTAGATTTTTAAAAGCTCCAGCATACAAAGGACAGCATCTGCAATTGCCATAACTGAGATGGCAATTACAGTAACTATTCATCTTAATAATTTGGAGAATAAAATAAGTGCCATGATCCAAAAAGTCAATCTTTTCACCATGATATATTACAAGCTCATATTAGTCACATTACAGAGCAAAGCACTGGACCTTCACCTGAAGCTGGCTGTGGACTGAGCCAGAACACTGGTGAGGATGGGGAGAGCTGTGCCCTGCCTTGTTTTGCAGTTTCTCTCCCATCCTAAGAGACAGTAGTACTCAATAGTAAATTTTAGGAAACACCATCTCCTTTCTTATTTTCCTTGTTAGCAACAGTAGGCACATTCTGCTACTCTATTGTCAGCTGCGTTGCTTAGTAAAGAATTCAAAGGGTTTGAAATAAACTGCACTTCTCCTTTGCAAGAAAGAACACCTAGGTTTGATTGTTGAAACCATAAATATTGGTTATTCTTGGAACTACAACATTTTCATTTTATTATGGACAATTTTTAGGGTTTATTATGGAAAACACATACTCCTGAAGACAGCAGAGAAATACCATTCAAGCCTCCTATAGGAGAGGTGCATTTTGGAGAAGTCATCACAGTATTTTGACTGGCCTCTAAAGTGTTCTCATATTTACACTAGGATTGGTATTATCTTATTCCGTGCTTCAGTTTGACCTTGCTCACCTAGATACCATGAAAACAAGCTTATTATTTTTTCCCCCTGACAAATATGCTGAGGCCATTACTGAATCAGTTACAAGTACTAACAGGACTCCTTCAAATGAAATTGTCTCTAAAACAAAATGTGATTTTTCAGTATATTGTGGCATTTGTTTTATGCTTCTGCATTGAGCTCTCATTTTTATGCAATCTGCTGTTTGTCAGTCTCCTGTGATCTTCCAAACTTCGCTGTTTAGTGCTTGAAGGAACAAATAAGCTGACCTTTGTATTTCAATCTTCAAATTCATCCAACCCAAGGTGTACCTGAACACGAGTCTAAATACATTTTAAATTACTTGTGGTGTTACAGAAAAACATGCTTGAGAAATCTGAAATTGTATTAAGCACCTTGAAAATATTGATGATTATTTTTATATTACAATAAAACCCTCTTTCACGTTTTATATGAACAAGGGGCAAAAAAAGAGGTTATTTTTCCACAGGTTTGAAAACTTATAACTATTGTGGTTTTATGTAATTTTTGCTCCCAATTTCTTTACAAGAACTTAAAACTGTAAAATTGAG
The DNA here is from genome assembly GCA_013397815.1 of Aleadryas rufinucha. Lineage (NCBI taxonomy): Eukaryota > Metazoa > Chordata > Aves > Passeriformes > Aleadryas > Aleadryas rufinucha. The sequence continues at coordinate 128,300 of VZTH01004397.1, read as the reverse complement.
GTTTCCTGAAGTAATCCCCTCAATGCTTTTAAAAGAGATAATTTACTCCTTAGAAATAGATATAAATTCACCTGCTGATTTACCTTTATTAGCCATCTAATCCCTATCCATTTGAAGCATTTCAAAATATTTATGTATTAATTCTCACAACATTCTGTGAGCTACAAAGTGCTATTATTTTCATTTTAAAAGAGCCTCTGGTCATAGAAGTGTGTTTCAAAGCAAGCAACTGAATGAGCCTTCAAATCATAGGCTAGCTCGGTGCCTTAAACATTTGTATCTGTTTGAGGTTTTGTCCTCTCTTAAATAAAAATAGTGAAGCAGAGCAAACAAAAAATCACTGGATTAACACTGTTATCTATTCAGCTTTAGTATTTTTATTAATTCTTTTCTGGCTAATGTTGTAAGAAGCAGGAGATAACGAAAACTGAAAATCTTAGCATAAGTGGTAGAATGGGCTAATAGTGCATTAACCTTTTACATTTTGCTCACAGTTTAAACAAATGCAAATGTTATTCTGAAGGACTTTCAAGGTAAATAAATTATTTTTTTTAAAAAGGAAAGGAAAGACACTCTAACTTCAATGTCATTTCTCTTCCAGTACTAAGACACTCAGAAGCTGCCATTAACCTGTCATAAGATGTGTAACTACTGACATAAAGAACACCAATAGTCTGTGTGTGCTCTGTTCAGCTTCTTTCAGGACGGAATTGTAAGACCTAGGATTTCTTTGTAGCCCACAAAATCACTGTTGGACTTCAGTTTAATAACAGACAAGAAACTATAGAAACCTGTGGTGTAAATAGCCCAGTAGTACCTTGCTGTTTGAAATTTCTACTCATGGAAAATGTAAGATAAATGCAAGCAACCAAATGTGAATCTGGATTTCAAGTCATAATCTGACAGATTTCAGCATGGGATCAAGGTTCTCAGAGAGCATAAAGCAGCTTGTGTCACCCCAACTCCAACCTTTCCAATATCAGCAATGTGCACAGTTCCAGCTTAAGAACTTTATTTATTATTTGGACAATTTGAATTGTTTATCACTCTTAGCTTTGATTTTTGATTTTAAACGTGCACAAAATTCAGGAGTGTTGGACCTTGGAAAAAGGGATGGCATTTCAGTTCTGCCTTTGACTATGCCTCTCAAAAAAGACATTAGACAAGCAAAAGATTAAAAAAAAAAGCAAACAAACAAACAAAAAAAGAACCAAAAAAAAACCCCAAACAAACAAAAAACAAATAAACAATAAAAACCCCACAAAACCAAAAAACCCAAACAAACAAACAAACAAACAAAACAAAAACCCCAAAACAGAACAAAAAAGCCCCAAATTTAATTCATCACCATATTTCCATCACCAGAGAAAGACTGGGCACGCTGAAAAATTAGCAAGTTGTAGGGGTTTGGAATCAAAAACCGGGCAGAAACACCAATTTTGTGTAGTGGTTTCAGTTCACCTCTGTATCTTTTGTAAGACAGGAGATTTGGAGGAATGCAAAACAGGCTCAAACTTATCAAGAAAATGAAAAGTTTATTAACAGAATTAAAAGAGAAAAGAAAATAATAAGAAAATCAAAGCAAAATCCCTCTTTTCACTCACACCCCCCTCCTCCTTNCCCCATTCACCTTTGTGCTGCTGGCTTCTTGATGTTAGTCTTTCAGTCCATCAGTCTCGGCTCGAATCTTTGCAGCCACGTGGAGGGGGGAGGGGGCAGTTCTCAGGAGCCCCTGGCTGGATGTTGCAGCTACTTGCAGCGAACACAGTTGTGTCTCAGCTGCCGGGCTCTGAGGAGATCGTCCTGCCGGCATCCCGGGGCCGTGTCCCCGGCACCGGGGGAGGGAGGGGGCTCGAGGCCACTCCACGGAGCGAAAGCCTCGGCCGCCATTCCCCCCCCACCTCCGCCTGCTGGAACGCCAGCCCCCAAAGAGAGAGAGCGGAACTTCCTCTCCCTTCACCTTTATATATGGAAATTTCGAAAAGCGCCACTGGTCAAACGAGCTGTCCATCAGCTCAGGCTCAAACCATCATACAAGTACACTTTGTGGCTAACTATACACTTATCCTCCCACCTGCCTGTACTGGCCACGGCAATCAGGGTGAGAAAGGACAAGATAGGACATTACAGAGTGTATCAGAGAGGGGACAACACACGTCTGGGAGGGCGGAACAGTGCAGCGTGACCCGCAGCGCGTTATCGCAGAGAAACGCATCCCACTCATGCAGGGACATCACGGGCATGTTCAGCACCTTTTGGAATGTGCACAGATCCTCCACCCTTTGCCTTGGTGTGCTGCAAAGAAGGAGACAGGTACAAAATATGTGCTTCTTCCTGGGTAGTTGGGTTCTTCCCTTCTTGTCTCTGTTGTACATACCTTGGAATCAGGGAGTCACTTCACAGAAGGCTCAGAAGGCACAGAAGGCAGGAAAGACCTTCAAATCCCCAGCTACATTGAAGCATGTTAAAGATTTCCATGGGAGGCAAAAGGGATGAAGTTAAACAAGTTTGAGTTGGTTCAGCTTGTCAGATTCCAGAGAAAAAGGGCCAACATCAGAAGTCATACATGGGTACCATGTCTAATTCATCATAACTGCCAAAAATTTCTTAATACCTCGCACAAAATTAGAGAACCTATATAATATCTTAAGCATTTGAGAGAGTGAAATAACATAGGTTTTTCATTTCATAACTTGCCATGAAATCTCACTTGAATATTGCACTTCCAAGCTCTGGTCCCACAAAACTGAGATGACATGAAATTATATTGCCCTGTTCCTTTATAACCCTGATGAGAAAAAAAGGTCATTCCTAACGCCCAGCAGTCAAGCCTGCTGCCAAATCCCCTCGAGAAATCTTTCCCAGGCAAATGACTCACAAGAAAACCAGAAAAAAAGTAATAATGAAATGCCAAAAATGCTTCAAATCAGCACTGGTAAGGAAAACGTTTCTGGGACAGGATGACCCATCAACCACCCTTATTTATAACTCCATAAAGTAGGCTAAATTATGATTATTTGTACTGCCTATTGCTAGGCTCTGCAAACACTGGACTCCAAGAGAGATCTAATCCCAAAGAGTTTGCAGGCTAAGAGCAATTTATTTCTAAAAACAAAACCAAAACAAAACCAAAAAAACACCAGAAGATGATTGGGTCAAACCTATTACATTGCTACAATTAAAATTTATAATTCTCCCAAAATTACCTTTTATAGGTAATTACTTAAGGAGTTTAAAAATGTTCTTTAAATCACTTCGATTTCTAAGGGATAGTACTCATTAAGTTATTTTCTCCTACATTTTCTTCTTTTCTTCATTTTTCATATTTTGTAATAGCACTAAGCAAACCAACCTGAACTACCTAGATTTATTTTGGCTTTCCTGAGGACTTGAGTTGTAATAAGATGGAAGAGTAATAGGTGGAATAAAAACTCTTTTTTCCTGAAGTTTAAATTAAGATTTCTGTTTTGTTCATTTTACAAAAGTCTGCTTATGTTCAGTAGAGCAAACACGTTACTCAAGAGAGTCAGGCACACACAAGATAGAGCTGTGAGTCTACCACCCCAACAGAACATTAATCCTACACATATATGGGATTTGTGCTTTTTCCCACATAATAATCTGAAAAAAATATTATTACTGGAGTTTTTTCATTATTATTTTCATGCCCGGAGGACCAAGCTGGCAAGGGTTTTACAAAAATGTATTTTGAGAGAGTTCCTTTCTTGTAAAGATTACAATTTCAGTAGAAAAGAGAGAAATTAAAAGGGGAGGTCTGACAACAGAGACATTACTCAGAGTTTTGCAGAATGTTTTATAGTGTTTAATTATTATATTTATTGGTATCTAATCCCAACAGCAGCTCTGTTCTAAAACCAGGAATAATAATGACTAAATATTGTGTTTGAGATTTCACTGAACACTGAGAAACAACTAAAATTTTTGTTTGTGTTTGTGTGCATGAAATACATAAAAACAGGCTGAGAGTCTTACAGAATAGCATGTGGGACTTGTTGGGGGTGGTTTTGAAATGTCATCTCTCATGGAATTTCTGCTCTTGCATTTCTTGGCCCAGGAAGCACATCCTGCATGAAACCAATCAGAACTAGTAGCTTGGAATTACAAGATATGTGGGCCATAGACATAAACACAACATCTCTGAGGCCATGACGTCTATCACTGTTATTGGAGTTTAAAAAATGTTTAAAGAGGAATAACAGGCAGATGGCAAACTCACAAAAGCTATGCTTTGCTAGGAAACTATGCTGGAGAATTTTAAAAAATGTACCAAACTCTAGTGTCATGAAGGATGGTTATATTTTCCTTTGGTTTGAGTTTTGAATTAAGACATGTCAGGAGCTGAGATCTCACCTCTTAGATTAGTCCTAATCAGTTCATAAATCCTGCATGTGTTGAGTTCTGAAGGCTTGGTTATGCCAGTTGAGATGCTGGGCTCTATAGTGTCTTGATGAAGACGTTACCTTCTCTGATTGGGTTATGGCATGATATCCATGTCCAGCCACAAATGACTCAGTTCTCATCCTTCCAAAACTTTTTAAAAAATATTATTTTAAAATTATTTTTACATTCAGAGCCTTGTGCCTTCTGGCTGATAGGCATGAACTTCAAATAAAGCACCAGCTCATCTTAACAATATTGCATGGTGTGGAATTGTCCACTGAAATTTTAGCAATAGACTTGAAATGGCCAAAGGGTATTCTATATATAACTTCAACAGGTCAGTAGTATTGTAGAGCTTGGACTAGAAAGTGATTCACTCTCAATACCCTTACCACACTACACAGTGCTGATAAATCAGACACAAAAGAATTTGTGATTCAAATTAAAACTTCTTTCAAGTACAAGATAAACTTTATCATTGCTGAATCCTGAAGAATGGTAGTTTAGCTGTGACAAGTCTGCCAGACTTTGTTGTGAAACGTGCAGTAGTATTAAATAAATTATAGGCTCATGCATTCCTGGTTCCATAATGGAAAGAAAGCAGGGGAGGCATTCACATTTAGCAGGCATATACTGCCTCCTGCAAAACAGGATGCACACCAACATGCTGCCAGGAGAGAAAAGGCTAAGAAATTCAAGCACACACAGTCAAATATCAAAAGAGAACATCTACTGTCAAAGAGATCTTTTCTCTCTTCTCATGCCTCCCAGAACAGATAGGGAGCAGATAGGAGGGTGATCTGCCAGTAAGACTGATGCACCACCAGGATTTATGGTAGATTCCCTGCTCACTTACACTACAAGACCACAGTCTCAACACTGGAACACATCTTAATCCCCAACAGCCTGGCCACTTAGTTTTAATTTAAATTTAGTTTTCATTCCACTAGAAGGATTACATAGCTATAACTGTCCTTTAGTCATCCTGATCTACAAAACAACCCACTGTATTAGGTACACTGTCTAAGGAAACTCCAGTCCAGCGTTTTTCCGAGGGCCCTGTGGGCTGGAAGGGACCACTAGAGGCCATCTGGCCCAGCCTGCTGCTGGAAGGAGGTCTGGTTACAGCAGGTGGCTCTGGGCTGTGTCCTGTTGTGGTTTTAAATCTCTCCAAGGATAAAGACTATGGACCTCAAGGGTCACAGTACTACTCTGCTGTTTGTTGAACTTAATCATCCCTGTTTTAGCCCAACAGTCCAGACAATTTTTAACTCACCAGCCAATCTGTAACTCACCAGTTTAAGGATACTCTAGGATACCCTGACAAAGGTCTTGCTAAAGGCAAGGTAAACATCCACTCCCCATCCACACTGCCAGTCAGCCCCTCAGATAAATCAGGTTAGCCAGGCATGATCTGCCCTTAGCAAATCCACCTTCTTGGTTCGTGTGGTTGGAAGTGACTTCCAAAAATACTGGTACCGCAGGGATTGAGGTCAGGCTGAGCAGCCTGGTAGTTCCCTGGATCTTCCTTCTTTCCCATCACCTTTCTAAGAAAGTCTTTTCTCTAAAGGATGCAAGGAAACCAGAATTCTGCTAAGTAACCACATCCAAAGTTCATATCTCCAAAATTCCTGCTTGCTTTCAACTCACCTCTGAGAACACCTGAACCTACTAGCTTTCACAAATACTTATTCACAGGAACACAGAAGCTACTTGAGGGCATGCTAAAAAAAGAGCTAAGTTGGACAGTGTCTAGTTGAAAATGGAAAAATGCCTTCAGCAAAGTCCCAGCTGCCTCCTTTTCCAGACTCAGATGAGTACGTGAAGCAGACTTCACAAAACATGCCTTGTTCCCTTTCACCTGGAAGTTTGTTGAGTAAAACTCTTACACAAAATGGGAATTACACAGATTTCCTCTTCTGCCTGAGGAAACCAAAGCTGTATATATCATTCCTACCAGAGCTGTATCTATCTTGCTCTTAAAACTCTACATGAATGGAATTCCCTTGACTTCCCAAGACAATTTGCTTTATTGGTGCACATTTCTCCATCCTGTCTTTTCATCCACTTTTTATGAAAATTTAAACTAGTGACTTGTTTTTTCCAGAGTGGAGAATAATACACACACTTGCTGTGTTTTTCCATACCAGGAATGTAAGAATCATTCTGATCATCCTGTTACCCTTCTGTGCACGCTTTCTATACTTTGAGCACAGTGACCAGAGCTGGATACAGCCAAGTCTCCACTATGCTGAATAAAGATGGAACAGTCTTTGACAAGCCTTAAAAACAATAGTGTTGTTTATGCATCCTAATTTCTAGTATGCCTTTTTCACAACATGGCATTCCTGACTCACATTGAATTTGTCTTCCACTGTTGTCCGAAGAACATTTTTGATGGTGCTAACCAGGAGTTCTGTATGCAAAACATGGTCTTTTCTCTCATTCTCCCTCCTTTCTCTCTGTTTTGTAGCGTTTGGATTTGGGTTTTTTTTCCTTTGGGATTTTGGGTTGGCTTTTTGGTTGGGTTATTTTTGGTGGGGGGAGGGAGGGGGGCAAGGAATGGTGAGGGGAAGTGTCTCAGGTGTTGTAGGGGATGCCATAGTGTTTGATTTGAAAGGTTATGAGTGCAGCTCTTCAAGAGGGATTTCGGTCTGTGGAACCCAGAAGACTGAGATGTCGCTGTACACCTCAGTGGTGAATTAGTCACCTGAGTCTCTGTGACTGAAATGTTTCTCTCACAACAGTGTTTTGAAAATAAAGTCCTCAAAGGATCTGGAGACACAAAGGCTCTGCAGAGGCATCTGGTGCCCTTTGTGTAGATCACTGTTTCCTGAACCACAAAGACTGGACCTGGTTACCTGCTCCTATAGGGATGAGACATTTTAGTGAAGTCCCCATGTGAGTTGTTTTCAGCTCTGTTCACTGAAACTTTACTGGCACAAAGAAAATTGTCAAGAGTGAAGTTCTGACAAAAACCAGCATTTAGAAGAAAAATACAGACAAAAAACCTTCTGGATCCTCTGACATTTCCCTTTGAAAGAGTCACATTTGACTCTCTATGAATTCTAGTAACATATGCTTTGCTGTAATGAACAATGCATGCCCTGTTTGTATTTGACCTGAAAGCAAAACTGATTTTGAAGTGCTAGGAAGCAAGCAACATCAAATATCCTCAGTTAAATACCTTGCTGCAGTGGCCTGAAATGAATGTGACCCAGCAAGGCTTTGTCTGGAGCCAAGGATTTTTTTGAAATTATAAAGCTGTTCTTGTCAGTGGTGTACACACACATTTTGCTACCCAAAAAAAGCAGTCTGGAAGTGCCCTCATTAGCATTTTACAGCAAGCTTTTTTTTTATACTGGCTGGAGAAGCTCTTGTCCTAAAAAGGGGCACACCTGGATGAGGACATGAACTGTTTCAGAGTAGCTGCTTCTTTCTCAGGTGAGGGGAGAGCAGGGGATGGGCAGGAATCCACCATCCTTTCTCTTGGCTTCTCTTCACCTTTGGCCTCCAACATTACCACACAACAGACAAGGGTAAAGGGTGTTGAGTACCCCAGTCTGCCGCTAGCTTTGAAGGCAATTGAGTGTTTTATTTTGGTGACTCTCTGGTGGTTGTGAGTTTGGACACTGTGACAGGAGCTCTGAGGTGCATTGGTACACGCAGAGAGCCACAGGCAGCAGGGCTGTTCCACACTCCCTGTCCCTCCCAGGTTACATCCTTCTGAAGGCACCCCCCTGAAATAAAACATCAGGGTTGTAGCGACACTGTTACCGTGTCTTCAGCTCCTGCGATGGGAGCTTCTGATTTACACTTGAGGGACAGACAGGAACTCCAGACTCTCTTGCCGAAAGATAGGTGTTTATTCAGTCTTATCAGGGGACTGGAACTGCAGGCGCAGCCCTGACAGAGTGAGAGCCATGAAGAACAGCTTATCTCTGTTACAGAGCTCTTTTAAAAGCAATTTAACCAATTAAAACTTAAAATGAAAGATATTCTTACTTTTCTGACAATGTGTGAAAAACGCATCAGCAAGGCTTACAGGAACTGCAGTGTTTTTCATCCAATAGTTTCAAACCAGTTTTGCTGCAGAATATGGTTCCCTGAAGAAGAAGGAAGAAGCCCTAGAATACAACAACAATCCTCCATATTGAAGTATTCGCTATTATCTACTTGCTAAGTAAACAAACCTAAAAACTCTAAGCTTTTTATCCTGTAACAATCCTACACAATATTCTATCATCTAATTCACATGACAGTCAATTCTAATTCCTCCAACAGCGTGGGGAGTTTTCTCCATGGATGGAGGTGGAACATACTGCTGTCCAGGGGCGTAGAATCCTTCAAAACAGGCAGAGAGACTTCCTCTGCACTCTGGGTTCCAACAAGGGTTTTTTAAATTGGGTTGATTTGGTTTTTTTTCCTAAGTGAAGCCAAGAGCTACAGTGATGTTGCGGTTTGACCGTCTGTTGAGCCCTTGAAGTCTTGCGAAGGATGCAAACCTCTTAGCGTCCAGGGATTCCTCGGAGAGGCAGCCCGGGCACCACACGTGGGTGACTCACGCAAAGGTGAGGTCGCTCCTGCAAGCAATCCACAAGGAAGACGACGAGAGATAAAGAGAGGCAAGAGGGGCTTCCTCCAAGATCTCCTTTATTAGGGGTGTAGGAACGGGGATCCGGGTGGGAGAGCAGTGGAGGGAGAACTCCGAGGCTCCAAGGGTGTGCAGGACCTTATAAGGGAAGGGAAAACTGGGAGGAGCTGAGGGATACAACCAATGGGGAGCCCGAACAGGGGAGGGGTCAAGTCTGAGGGTCCAATTAAAAATTTTGGGGGGAGGGTACATTAACAGCAAACCAATGAACTACCGAACATAACCGAACTTTTTGGAAGAGTGGGCAGGCCTAGAACCCTGGGCACGCCCCCCTCAAACTGTTGTCTCCTCCTCCAAGCCCTCCTCTAAGGTGGAGCTCTCATCATCAAAGGAGGAGTCTGGGTGAGTGGCAACTGCCACCTCCAGGGGCGGGCCTCCCACACAGTGACATGAGAGACTGAGTGCGGTCTGAGGTACAATAGAGTTAAAAGGTGAGGAACACACAGTGCATGCAAAGACTTCAGCAGCCACAGGCTGACACTGAGGCAGCATCCCCTGGAAAAAGCATTTACAGAAGGCATAGAGATCATTTAAAAATGAGGACAGTAAGGAAACTTGCTGGTAACTTATGGGCAATCAGTGCATGTATAAGACAGTGACAAGAGGAGCTGAGGAGCACATGGGGCCGGGCAGGCACTGCAAGGGCAAGTGGCAGCCACAGGAGGAACAGGGGAGGCAGGTGGAGGGCACAGTGCTGGAGACACGGCTGGAGGCACACACCTTCAGGGGAGAAGATGCTGGGGCCTGGCACTGTCCTCACACCTGCTAAAACACTGCTGGAGGTGATGGCTTCGCACACAGTTTGAGTTATGGGTGTCGGCCCTGGCCAGCACAATGTTTTCACACAGGCAGCAGTAACTTGGGTGTGTATAGCTGAGATCATGTTTGAGTATAATTTTTGAACCATCCTGTCCAGAGGCAGAATGCTGGCCACAACTTAATTGTCAGTGGAGAGCTGAGCAGAGTGAGTTTTCGTATCATTCAGTCATTAAAAGTGCAAAGAAAGACCTCAGATTTTAGTCTTTACAGGTGTTGAATAAAACCTCTAAAATTTTTCGGAGGATCCACTGGTGTCTTCAACTAATCACTACTTATTGGCAGGTGTACAAACAGTAACATTAGCTGCTTGAAGGTTGCTGGGAGCAGGAAGAAGAAGGGAAAAGAGTGTCAGAGTTTTCCATGTCTCACATACTTTCACGTATACCATTCCAGAAAAAAATTGAATACTGAACTATGCTGTAAATCCTGCAGTAGCCACATGAGGTACTCCCATAAATTCCATTTTACCAACTGATACTGTAGAAGGAGCTAATATTTTTTCTGCTTCCCAAAGTATCATGACAGCACAAAAGTGATTAGAATTGCCAGCCAACTGGCATGATGCTAATGCGAGTCCTCCAACTGTGCAGCTGCTGCCCTGGCACCCTCTGTTCTTTAGATAGCAACAGTTGCATATATTAATTATGCCAGCAGGGAGACAGCAAATTTATGACAGTGCTTAGGGGAAAGCTGAATGCACCTGGCATTTACACAGAAGAGCAGAAAAGGGAGCATGCAATGATCTTGCCTTTTTACTGGTAATTTAAACAGTTATTCTTATAACTTGGGCACTCTGGCATAGGTTGAGGTGAGTGGAAATGTATTTTTAAGATAATGCATAGATTTAATCCCTTAAAATGCTTTTAATTACCTCTCTTCAAGGTCTTTGGCATGTGTCAGCTTGGATAACTCATGCCTTCAGTGTCCTGCTTGCTTGCATCCCTGCTATCATGCAAGGATGTTTTGCAGATTGCCAGAGCTGAATCCCGGGCTGTCACAGACCCTCAGGGACTGCCCGTAGCCCCTGGAGCCAGAGGCTGATTAATCCTGACCGCAGGTGGAGCTCCCGCTGCCGCAGAGGCCTTGGCAGCTCCCTGACCCCCGTCCCCACCCCGCTCCCTCCTCCCTGCTCCCTCCATCCTGCTGCTCGAACAAAGCAGCACTCCTGCATTGTTAGCAGCAGGAACTCAGCCAAGGAAGTCACAACAAGACAATAGACATATAATCTGATAACCTTGTTAACTTGGTTGAATCAGAGCTCCTAACAAGTAGAAGAGTTTAGTAAAGTGGAATAAAAATATTACAAATATTTGTTGTCAATGGCTTTTCAGATGTGTCTTTGAAAACATAGCGTTTCTTGTGCTTTTATTTAAGATTAAAGCTAAGCTCAAGGACACTAAACAACATTAACAAGGTCAGAAATTACTTTAAAAAACCCCTACTACAAATGCTAACTAGAGCAGGCAGGCAGACTTCTTCATTGTGTTCAAATATCAGCAAGTAAAATGACATAAAAAGATATGGATGTGCCATTCCAAAAATCTCTGTGCAGTAACAATCTACAATGCACTGTTTCATATTTTATCAGGACTAGGCTGTGACAGCGCCAGAAATCCTAAATGAAGGGCAATGGGTATTAACACTGTCACATTAGCATGTGAAGAGCAAACTGGTGATCCCAATCATATCAATCACCCATTGCTCCTCTCACAAAAGAATCTGAGCTTCCCTTCCCACAGCAGGTACCCTGATCTGACAGGTACTCCCCAGCAGGAAAGAAGCCAAAAGGCAGCACATCCCACACCATTGTTCCTCCTGGGCTGTGCTTCCTGAGAGAAAATGTGCACACGTGTGCTCTGGCTAATCAATCAATCCATAAATCCCATGTTTCTTCTTCTGTAATTGTTTTTTTTCTCCATTACCTAACCATGGTAATCACATCTTTAATTTTAAAGCATTCTGCCTTAAAGTTCGTTGAAGACGTTTATAAATACTTAAACAAAAAGTTGTATGCAGTGCTAAATAATGTCTATAAAAGCTAGAAAGAGAGAATGTGTTATCTGTGGTCTCAACTTTCTTCCCTTGGAGGAATCATAGGTCACATGGGATAGGAATTTTGCTTGTTCCATTTCCCAGAGGCTAGTGAAGAGTCAGAATGTGAGATGCTATTTAAGTAAGGGATTTTTTTTGTAAATTTAGGGAATTGAAATTAATTAAATTGGTAGCATTTGTTCTATTTTTAGGCAAGATGAGCAGGAAAAAAAATTACAATATGTAAATAGTTGAAGGAAACCCTTCAACCCAGATTTGTCTGTCTTTCAGTGTTTCTAAAAGTGGCATTAGTGACTAAAAATTAAACAGTTTTCTGGGAATGTGCCGAGCGCTGAGCACTCATGAAAATCCAATCACTTGTCTACGTGCCAGAAAATAGATTGAGAGACCTAACTTCAGGCAGTCAGACTTGAAAGTGAAGGGAAGGATCAGTCTTGAGGAATCTTACTGCTCCATCTGTACAGTTACACCAGTGTAATTTTTGATGTAGGCATTATTTTTGTAGAGAAATTGTCTTGTTTGTCTTCGAGAAGCTATTTTAGGGTCTGTCTTCCCTGGCAGAAGGCAGTTGCAGTTATATTGGTAGGGCTGTGGCTTGTTTTTGTTAGAAAAGCAGCACAGTAAAGCCATGAATTTTGAGGAAAAGAAGCTATGTTTTTAAATGCATTTTTGGCAGTAGAAGTGTAACTCCCCAGGGTGTTCTGCTGACACGACTGCCTTGCAGATTGCAATTTTTACCTCTTCAAGCTGTGCTACCTAAGCTTGCAAGAATGTGTCTGTGTGCAATGGCAGGACAGGGTCCTCACTATATTGGGTGGGAAGAGGAGAGGGAGCTCCAAATCTCTTTCCCATGACCAGAGAGGCAGGGGAAATATCCTATGTGGAGCTGTTAGGGAGGGAGAAGCGGACTCAGACTTCTCTGATCCTTCGAGGCAAGAGGATATAAATTTTCTGAGAGTCTTCTTCAGACACAGCCTGGGGCTGTGGTTGGGAGAGGCCAAGTGGTCACCCCCTTTTCTGATGCTTCTGGTAGCCAGGTGCCCAGGGACATGGTGGGTGGACAAGGCCTGGGCATCAAAATCACAAATAAATAAAATAACATCAAACAAATAATATAATAAAATAACAAAACATAAAAATTAAAAAAAAAAAAACCATAAGAATAAAATAACATATTTTAATATTATAAAATAACAGGTATAATATTATAATATTATAAAACAACATAAGACTAAAATAACATCAAAATCAGTCTGTTTTAATCAGAAGCCTGAGCCAGGTGGTCTTCAGAGGTCCCTTGCATCTTAGTTTATTTTAGGATTGTGCAGAGAGAAAGTTGTAGAGAAAGGAAGGAATCAGCTAGTTCCCTCTCCTTCCTCTCTCCTCTGTCATGAGCAGGGTGATGTGCAAGAAATTATTTAAGAGTCAGGAGATTATTCCAGCTATAAAAAGACAGTTACATAGGAAGCATTTTCCTTCACAAGTTTCTCCCCAGCCTCATAAACAAGGCCTTAATGCTCTTTGTATCTTCAAAAATCTCATTGTTTAACAGGAACCTTTTAGTTCTTTTATTAATGTCCAGTGGAGTACTCAGAATTTTTTGTGTTGAGTACATTATTGAAGCCCTATTTCAAGTCACAGCTCTTGGGGCTACCAAGAAAAAGGATCCTGAGGGAAGTTTCTTGATTTTTTTTTTTTTTCCAAAGATCACAAAATAATTTAGCAGCCCTTTTTTAAATAAGTACAGCTGCTACAAAGTCAATACTATGTTGCTGACTCTCCATGTGCCTCTGAAAAATAATCTTTCACTGAAAATCAAGAACCCCAGGGACAGTCTTGATCCAGCAAACAATGTAAGTACCTGTTGAAAGTGAGTGTTATCCACTTCACCAGAAAGGGTGAAATTTCTGTTCTAGCAAGCAACCTTTTGAATAATAGAGATGGCATCTATCTGAAACCATGCAACCAGCTGCTTAATTTCTGCTGCTGGGAGGTGTGCTCTGGGTGTTCCAGAGCTGTGCTCCAAAACCTTGTAGAATATGAGAATTTTTAGTTCTGCTAATGATGCATCATATGAAAGATTAATATTTCAATAGCTTTAAGTCCCCTGAAACTTCTATTAAGAAAGAATAACTTTTCACTGAACTGTATTAAATAAAATCAAAATACTTTCACTTTTTAGAAAAGCCCATAGAATTAAAAGAAAATAAGTTTATATTTCCAAATAATTCTTTATTAGATCTACGTCTCATAGCATTGTAGTAGATATTTTTAAGATTACAGAGAGTATTATTTATTATCCAGTTCAATATTATTTGTCATCTGTCTTCATTTAACACAAGAAGAGGAAACAAGACTCTTCATTTCTACCTTCCTTTTTCCAGTTAGGGGTACATGTGGTGAAACAGAATATCTGCATGATTTTCACAAGTTCACTCTTATTGTATTTTCCAATACTTGCAAGTCCTGTGTGATTTGAGGAGATTGTTGCTTTTCTCCAAGGTGAAACTTTGAATAAAATAACATTTACTATATCCTCATTTAATGTTTAGTATTTGTTTTACTATTTATCATCTTAATGAATTTCAGATTTGAAAAAACAAAGTTCTTTTCAGCCTTGAATATTAAGTCTGTAAAAGCAGATTTTGGAAAGCATTTTAGAGTTACTTTACATATTTGTATTTAATCACGAGAAGTCTGCTGCACATGGATACATCCCCTCTGGATTTCAGAAAGGCACTGAGCACTCAGACCTTGTGGGTCTAAAGAGGAACTGGACATACTTTGCACAGTCTCTTCCTTGATGGTCCAAGACAAGCAGGCTGACTTCGTTAGCACCTTCCCAGGTGCTAACGAAGTAAATAAAATTCTTGCACAGAGTAGCCATTTGCCTCATTAAACATACTCAGAGGAAGCTGATATTTCGTAGCTTCTGCTGTAAATTTCTTTACATTATTTTAATCAAAGATAAATTTAAAAAGAAAATTAAAAAGGCAGCTCAGATTTCACAAAGGAGTCTTCTAAGGTTAGTAAGAAAATAGAAGCTATTCTTGGCGCTACCAATGAACTTTTTGGTGGTGCCTATGTGCAGTCTTTGGACAGAGCTAGGAAACAGCACAGGTCCTTCTGTCTCACTGGTAGCAATTCTGCTGGTTCCAAACATGGAAAGCAAAGCAGATTTCCTTTCCCCATGCAGGAATCTCGACTTTTCCCTTCATTTTAGGATTTTCTTTATGTTACCAAAGTCTACCTTTGACAGAAGCAGCTCCAGCCTGGAGTGTGTCTATGTATTCACGCTATACACAAACAGACCTAAGCAGCAGAGGAGCTCTCTTGCAGCATCAATAAGAACTGCTTGCTCTGTTTAAGCCTTGAACATTCACAATTGTTGTGCCTGTTTACAGCCACACAGCAGGTCAGACAGGAAACAGTCCCTAGACTGAAGCCATTCCAGCTGGAGACTTGGCGCTCACCCTCTGAGTGCAGAGTTTTGAGAGTTTACTCCAGACCCAAATTAGAATGCTTATTTAAATACATCCAGTGGACTGGATGAAACGTGACATCCTTTTACTCTTTCCCAGAAATAAGAGGTGCTAAATTAAAATTTAGACTCCATCACTGGAAGACGTATTTTCTGCACTGTGAACTCAATGCTTTCCCACCTCTGAATGTATTTGTCTTGCCACTTGCTTATCCTGTCTGGGCAATCCATCAAAGCGGCAGGAAAAGGATGAAAGCAAGCAGATTAAAGCTTAGAAAGCTATTTGCAAATCTTCTAGTTAATTGAAGGGCTACTAAGGAGGTTATAAGTAACTCAGTCTGGGTGCATGTAGTGGTGCTGTAGCCCACGGTAAGAGGGAAGGAGCAGTGTCTGTCAGCCACTGGAGTTTCACTCTAATGGCTGGGGACTGTGCTTTAAGCTAAGATGCAACTTGAATGACTTAGCAGGAAATAAATTCTTCATCTCCACCACTCTTTTCCTCAGGATCCGCTCATTTGGAGTTGCAGGACACACCAGTGCAAACAAATGCAGCTGAGGGAGCTGCCTCTGGCTGGTGACCCAAGGGGAATTGATGTGGTCCATGCCCCCACACCACAGCCCACTTCTACAGAGGTTTGGCCAAGCTCCCGTTCCTGGTTATTGTAGCGTGAAAATAAGGCCACAGCAAGTACTAACTACTAATGAAGCAAAAGCTGGAGAGCTTAATGATGCTTTTCATTGGCCAGAGTTGCAGAGGTCAGTCTGTGTTTGCTAGTATCCCACTCAGTCTCTCACTGTCTCTAGCTAGGGCACGAGTAAAGCTTATCACCTCATGGCTTCCGTAAACTTCCATACACTTCTCCATAAAGGAGGTTTTCCAATTAATTTTCCTAAATCCTTACAAGCAGGTCCTGAAATCTGAGTGGAATTATGCTTGAGGTGAACACTGAGCAAAGGGTGAAAACAACTGAAAGACAAATTGAAAAAAAATTGCCTTTAAAGATTATATCAGATAAAATCCCATTATCTTTTTATAAATGTGATGTTTGACTGGTGAGGATTATCAACTCCATATCACATTGCTCTGTAATGTCTCTTTTCTTGAAAAATCCCAGGAGCTTTTGTTTGCCATAGAATATAGGTTTGTAAATCCATATGGTTTGTAAAATCATAGAATAATTATTGCTACATCTGAAATACCAACTGCATATTTTGGGGCTGCTTTACCTCTCCCTAGATACCATTATTTCATTAAATTTCATACAAAATACACAAAGGTAGAGAAGGTGTCTTTGAATATAAAGAGATTCAAGTCATTCCTGAAATATCCCCAAATCTATTGTGTTTTATAGCCCAATTGAATAAAAAAAAAAAAAAGAAAGAAAAAGAAAAAAAAGATATTAAGTCTAAGATGAAACCCAGTGAACCAACACGGTTTTATAATATGGCAAAAAATATCCCTTTTTACCCTTTTGTATACAGACAGTATTGTTGTTGTTATTATCAAGCAAGTATGTCAAGGGCATGAATGCAACATTCATATCAAAGGGGAATATTCATATTAAGCATTCAAATTAAAAAGAACGCTTATTAAAAAGGCAAGTGAAGTTGTTTTTCATGCAGAAGTCACTGAGGTTTATCTGGTGGTGTGATGTTGCTGTGCTCAACAGCATGAATTAAGCAATAAAATGTGACAGAGAATGCAATGCTGAAGGTTAAAATATGACTAAAGGTGCATTATGAGTCACAAGGCTGAGAGAATAGAGATTTCAGTCTGGAGAGAAGGCAGTCACCTTCTGAAAATGGACTGCCCAAAGTGACTTATGATTATTGTGTAAATGTAGAATACATGTAATGCTGTGGTTAACTATGGATTCTCAGATCCAGGTCACTCTATTACCTGGTTGGAGGTGAGCACTGACAAGGGAGGCAGCTGCCTGCACTGTCAGTAAACTATGGCCAGGTCCATATATACATATTCACCAGGAAGTGTAGATTCAAGTTGTTAATTTCTTAAAAATTTCAAAATGCTTGGGGTCTAACTTGCTGAACTGCTTAACTCAGCTGATAAGCAGGAGCCTCATGCTTTGCTCCATATTTTCAGGTATTACATAAATCATATTATTTTGAAAGGAAAGATAGTTTTAATGTTTGAACAATAGCTTAGATATATTAATTTCAAGATAAATCATTAAAAAATTTTAATTTCTGGCCTAAGATCTTGAACAAAGCCGAAGCTAAACCCATATTTATTTCAGTGTAATGTAGGACTTACAGAACCTCATTTAAAATAGGAAAAAAACCTGTTGCCAAATTACAATCTAGAAGATGGCAGCAAAATTAAACTGTCAGCTGTTACTTAGAAAATCATAGGTATTGTTTTTTTCCTTTTGAATCAAGCCTTTTGATGTTCTTCTAAGCTCCAAATTGATACAGAAATCTAATTAAGACAGTGTCTCCTATGTATTGCAATATTCTGAAATCCATTTCTTATTTCTCAGTGATCAGTATACATTTCAGAGTATATGAACAGTTGCCCTCTCTTTATTTATGGAGTTCTCTTTATTCATAGAACTGCCAATGCTTTGTGTTTGCCTACAAGAACTTTAGGTTAATTTAAACCTGAACCAGACTCTTTGAGATATACCACTTCAAAAGCTAAGAAGATGACACCTGCCCTATTCATGAATAGTTCTTCAAAAACAACAGAAGAAGCTTCCAATGGGATATTTCTACTTGTGATCAAGCAGCTTAAAGAATCATTTTAAAACTAAAATATAAAGCAAAGGTTTTGCCAAGTGCATAAACCTGTGAAGGTCAGTTCATGTAAAAAACCCGAAACATTGTCTCTAACTGATTTCATTGCTTTGAAGAGTGAAATACATCCCTTTCTTTCTAATTAATGGTGGTTTAGTACAGTCAGAAGCAATGACACATCCTACCCAGCATGACAAAAGCCACTGAGGTCCCCAGGCTTTGTTCCAGCAACCTAAGGGTGGAAAACTGGTCACAGGATCAGCAATGAATTCCCCAAGAGATATTTGTTCTTGCATTACAAAGTCTCTTGCTTTAACCTTCCCCAAAACTATGAATCCCACACAATAATTTAGAAGTCTAATTAACAAAAAAAATGTTGATATTTGTCATTCTCTTCCTGTGATCTCTTGACTTTCCCTTTAATTGCACTGTCTTAGCTGAGGTCTGCAATGCACCATTTCTTAGGCTGCTTTGATAAAAATACCTCAGGCTCCTCTTACTCACCTCTCAGGTTAGGAGCTTATTTTGCCTTCCAAAACATGCTATAGGCCATTTATGATCTTATAGATTAAATGGTCTTAACTAAAAGTTAATTTAAATTGCTTAACAATAAAAAGAAATAAGGTGAGAGAAATATAAGCATGACAATTCAATGAAGTATTTTTTATCTCTACATTCATTCTTGTAATTAGGTGCAATTAATAAAATTACATAAATATAGTTTATGGTTCAGATTCAATAATATGCTCCCAAGGCATCTGTGCAGGTTTCCAGATTTTTTTTCTGCCTTTCTTTCAGTGTCTTTATTCTTCTATCCATCCAGCTTCTCTTCTCATTGCTCTTGTCATTATCAGACATTTTGTGTGTAGAGCTCTCCTTATTATCTGCACATTTTCCAACAGAAACTTTCCATTTTATAAGGAAGAAAATAGAAAAGAAAAAAAAAGCTGTGGGTAGTTATACAGCAGTGTCTCCTATTCAACTATGCATAATTGTATTCCCAGAATAAATAAAGCACTTTCTTTCCTATATTTTACTTAGTTTTACAATCAAACTTTTTTGAGCTTCTGAAGTATCCAGGTACAGGTATGAATGTATGTTGAGCATGTGTGCACACAGAAATGGAAGCAAAGATGAAAAAGAGATTACTAAATCGGCACGACAAAGACTTTCTGGCTATACCTCAGGGCAGTGATCCTTAAAGAAATGGAGAATAAATCTCCTCTTAAAAGTGAAAAAGAGAAGTTTGTTCTGTGCTGAACTGTGAGACCAGCCATGACATGGGGATGCCTGAAAACACCAGAAGGAAGCTTCAAACATCAGGCAATTCCTGCATTTGCAAGGTTTAACTACAGGGCTTAAGACCATCATCAGGCTAGAACTGAATTGGATAAACAGAAACATTGAAACAGGGCTTGGGAAGAGACCACATTGGTGATATGAGGTCCATAAAGTTGTCCATTACAGAAAAGAGGATGGTGTGATACTTAATGTGTGATGGAGAAACTTCTGGAAGCCTGCTTGCTGCTTTTATGTAATTTATGGAATGGAACCATTTCAGAAATTCTTTAACTATCTTTAACCTTCTACATGAAACTATTAAATGTCTGTGCATGTGCACTGAAAAATGGTTCTATGTTCACAAATTGAGAAAGTCTGAGTCAGGCATTACTAGATTTTATAATGCTCATGAAAAAGAAAGAAATAGTCCTTTCTGTTGCAGAAATGTCTTGTGGCATGGCAGAAAGAAATATTCAATTGTCACAACAATTCTTTCCTCCCATTTTTCCAATTTGTTAGCCATCTTCTGCTTTGTCAAAGTAGATTTATTGTTGTTATGGTCTTCAAGCATTTGTGGAATGTAGGTAATTCTCATGTGCCTCCAAGAATCAGACATTCACACTGTGACTCTTTAAGTTACACACATCACTAGAAAGGTCTTCAAGACCTTGACAAACCATACCTACATACTCTTAAGAAGAATGGATTCTGGATATGTACACTGTCTGCCAGTGTTGTTCCTAAAACCATTATAAGTACCGTTTTCTACCCTTCTAGAATGTCCTCCTTTTTCCACTCAAATATAATGCCAGTCCTTTTTACCATTATTCTAAGTCAATTCTTTTAAGTATTGCTGCTTTCCAGAACAACTTTATGAACATTGTCCTGTATTCTTTTTCCCCATGCTTTAACAGTATCAAGACATTTTTTCTTTGGTGACCATCAGCTTGAGCAATCCAGGATACATGATCTGCCTCTTTTCATTTCTTAAGCACCCTTTCATTTTTGTGACGTTGCCAAAAATAGCAGCAAAAGTTTATCTTTTCATCCTAATAAAAGCACCAAATTGACAACCAATATCAGCAAAGGTTTATATTTTCTTCCCTATAAAAGTACCAAATAATGCAGTGGCAAGCAGTCATTCTAGTGGGAAGACTTCAGGCAGACTTCCATTCAGTGATCATTTCCCATGGACAAGTGCAGCTGGAGAGCCAGCCATGGGTTTGTCCATTTCATAGGGACCTGCACCAGTGAATGTGACATGACCTCAAACACTGTTCCCCACTTTGTAAAGATAATTGTTTTCATTCCCTTTCAGAAAACAAGAAGCCTATTAAGCCCTACCTAAGATTAGGTGGCTTGAGCCAGAACATAAAATTGAAAAGTAATGTAAGACAAAAGCAGTATCTTTAAGGTCACATCACTGTGTGTCATCTATCTATATGGCAGTCTTGTAACCTTCCTGTCCAAATATTATGAAATAAAATGCCTCTTACTGTACTTCTATGGAGTCAGGAATCTTCCATTAAGAAGGGTCATCTTAAGGCCACAGCCCTTTGTTATGTTACTTCCACAGTGTTCTCCTGCTACCGTGCCCAAAGGGAGGAATAATGTAGACATTGCTAGTGACTGCAGTTACAATGTTTTCCAATCAAAACTTAATTGGAGTATTAAAACGTATGATACTTGTCTGAAGGACAGTCTGTACCTCAGGATTTTTTTTTTAAGAACTGGTAATAGTCAGGCTGCTAAAAAAAAAGAAGGATTAAAATTAAATGTGTATTTTTCTCCATTGTGCTGCATCTGTTTTCTGTCAGAATGAATCCTGCTGATCTTGGTTTCAAGGTTTCCATTCTGTGTGCTTTTAAACCAAGGTCAAGCAGTAGGCAGCAGAGGGACCTTGAAGGTGTCATTGGCTAGAAATACATAAGCTTTATAGCTACACCACTAATTATTTATCATTCATAGAAAGAAATATAGATGGGCAAAATGATATAGATACTGATACTTCTATAGCTGTACACACAACAGAATGGCAAAAGGCAGAAGCTTACGATTATTCGGCTGTGCATGTGAGTACACACGTACATTTATTAGTGAGTGCAAATGTCTATATGCTGATATGTGTTCCGACCTCTTCTGTGTCCAGAATGAAATTGTTTTCTGTATGTGCTATATTGCTCACACATACGGTCTAAGATGCCTGAGAAATCTATGAAGGGAAAAATCATTTAACAAAGCTGTCTGTCTGTCTAGTATGGTTATATACTACTATGTGTTTTTTCAAGGTGGTTTCTTTTCATTAAAAATAAAGACCTTGGAATGAGGCCTTACACCTGAGAAGGCAGACATTTTTTTCAGTGAAAAAAAGAAAATATTACTTTAATAAATTGGGGCCTTCTCTGTATTCCTTGCTGTGTTTTTCCTAAATTTTGTGATTGCCTTGAAGAAAGTACAACATCCTTGTACACATTACCAGTAACTTATGGCTTCTCATGCATTATCCGTTAAACTTGAATTTAAAGTAGAGTTTACAGGAATGTACATTCAGGGAAGACATCCTATTTTTCTAAGGCAGATGTTACTTCTGAAAAGCAGCAGGAGCAGATATTTATATTTGTCAGACAGAAACCATGCAGACTGACACATTGGGCTCTTGGGAGCAATAAAAAACAAACTCCAAATAACTCATCCTCTGAGTCTCCAAGTGTAGGGGCAGTTTTTTCCCTCCAGCTGTGGCTACACTTCTGGACAGGCAGTCTCTATTAGGATAATAGACCCAACCATCCTGACCCGGAGTTGTCCAGCCCAGGGAGCTGGGGAGGTGCATCTTAGCTCAGCCCCTGGCTGTGGGTCCAGATGTCCCCGAGATGCTGCCACTGCGGTGTCAGCGTGGCACACAGCCCAAACAGGACCAGGCTGGGCAGCCAGAGCCAGGACTGGGAAATGCACTTGAGCTCCACAGGTTGGTGCAGCACTCGAGCACTGAGTGCTGGCACTTCTAAGCTGTTTCCATTACCAAGACTGCTAATGCAGATCTGCTGACTGCAGCTGTCGATGCTGAGCACGTGTCATATGCAGTGTAAGAGTTCTGGGGAGGGTAATGCCAGAACAGTTTGCTCTGGCTTTATGGATAAATTGCTCATTAGCAGCTGGAGAGCCTTATGTAGCCACCAGGACAGTGTCCACCAGTTCACTTTCATCAAGGAATCCAGTTTGCATCCTCCAAGACAAAGGTCTGATGTGAGATGCAGAGAGGAGACAAAAATGTAATCCTGATTCAAATTAAAATACCAAAGTAGACACATGGTCATTTCATGAGTGTGGCATACTGATATACTGCACCTGTTTGACTTTCTGCATTTTCTGTAGACAAAGTATGCAAAAATATTCAGGCTTCACAAATATAGGTATTTTTCACAAGAAAAACTCCCAGTGTTTGAAAGAGGACATGAGCTTGATTCACACAGTATATGGCTTTTTTCTTCAAACTGCCAAAAACCACTGAGCTTATGCTGACTTAATAAAAAAGTTGGAAGAAAAATTCCTTTAATAAACTTCCTTCTCTTTAATGTACAGCTGAAAATGTTTTAGTCTATCTATCAAAATCGTCACTGCTGTTAAAAAACTCATATTTCACAGATTTGCCAGGGAACCATGATATTCCCTTATTAGGAAATAAAAATTCAAAAATACTCTGCCTTAATTTAAGGAAAAAAATATATGCTCAGTTTAGGCCACAGCACAGCACACTGCTTTTGCTTCCTGTATTTCCTTGTTCCCTCTAAACAATTCTGAGACAAAGATCAGCTCTCAAAATTTCTCCTTTTATAGAAGAAGCACCAACATTTGCTGACCATAAGTGCTGTGTCATGCTTTAGCATCTTTCTCAGTTTCTCCAAGTTCTTCTTCTCAGATGAGGATAACATTTTCTCCCTCCCTTCCACCCCTCAACCCCCTATATTTTCATTATTACTTCCAATTTTGTCTGCCTTACTTGTTTGCTGCTTGCTTTCTTCCCACTTGTCCAGAGTGGTGGGACTCTGGAGTAATGTTTCTGTAACTGATAAGAACAAAAACCACTAATTATTTTTAAGATTGATAATTGCTTGCTGCATGAAGGTGACAAAGGTTCACGAGAAGCTCAACACGACCCAGCAATGTGCACTCACAGCCCAG
Organism: Aleadryas rufinucha; assembly: GCA_013397815.1. NCBI lineage: Eukaryota > Metazoa > Chordata > Aves > Passeriformes > Aleadryas > Aleadryas rufinucha. Next base: position 104,676 of record VZTH01004397.1, on the reverse strand, counting down.
AAAGATAAATGTATCCTGGACTGCGCTACATGAGCAGAGGGCAGCAGGTCAAGGGAGGTGATCCAGCCCCTCTGCTCTGGTGAGACTCTCCTGGAGTAATCCATCCAGCTCTGGGATCCCAGCACAGGAAGAACATGGACCTCTTGGAGCGACTCCAGGGAAGGGCCATGAAGATGATCAGAGGGCTGGAGCACCTCTCCTATGAAGATGGGCTGAGAGAGTTGAGGTTGTTTGTCTTGAAGAAGAGAAGGCTCCAGGGAGACCTTAGAGCACCTCCAGCACCTAAAGCGAGCCTACGAGAGAGAGAGGGACTTTTTACAAGGACATGTAGTGATAGGGCAAGGGGGAATGGTCTTAAGCAGGAGAGAAGACATAGATGGGATACTGGGAATTCTTTACTGTGAGGGTGGTGAGGCACTGGCACAGGTTGCCCAGGGAAGCTATGGATGCCACATCCCTGGAAGTGTTCCAGGTCAGGTTAGATGGAGCCTTGGGTCTGGTCTAATGGAAGATGTCCCTGCCCATGGCAGGGGGGTTGCAAGCAGATTATCTTCAAGGTTCCCTCCAACCCAAACTATTCTACGATTCTATGATCACTTGACATAAAAGTCAGGATGCTTTGTTTAGATTCTACTATCATGAGGACTGGAACTCCAAATGAATTTTGGCTTCCACAGGATTAATTGCTTATAAGCTGTGTTGAGTTTCTGATGACGAAGGTGATGAGGCGTTAACTCTCCCAGATATGTTTCCATTGGGACAGGCATCTACTTTTCTCTGTGTATGGACCCTCAGGTACTTTGCATGAACTGGATATTTACTTCAGCCTTTTTTCAAAGTGAGTCTGTAAAGCATTTTTCTTATCTATCCAGCTCCCTAAAGTATAACACTTGAGATTTCCTCAAGGTGGACAATCTGAAATCTACAAACAGATACAGGTTTATGGTGGAAGAATTGTGTAAAACTGGGTCTAAAAAAATTTCTATTTCTCCCTGGGGAGAAGGGAAGGTGTGGAAGGCTGAATTACTCATTAAACTCAGCATATATTGACAAATTATTTTGATTTGACTATAGATCTATTTCTAGAGAGTAATGTATAAATCTGAAAAATTCCATGTAGCTGTATTTGTGATTTGCAGTGTCCTGACTGAACCCCATACCTTTACCCAGCACTGCTGCGGCTTCAGTTCACACACCAAGTCTTGGGCACCCCAGACTTTGCAGGCTGTGGCCCAACTAGAGCAGTTTTGCATGAGATTCTTTACAACTGAAAAATAGCTCAAATAGCATGTTTTATCAGAAATGGGTTTTGATAAAAAATGCACTCCACAGGGAGCACATCTGAAACGGAGCTTTCTCCACAGGCACTCTCCTTTTGTGCACATGCAGCATCTGTAATGGAAATGAGCCTCCCAAACTGCTGCTTTTAGGTGGAGAAAATGGGAGGGGAAAATGAACCCACAAGGCATTTTCATTATTCAGAAGGCAAATGGATGTATACAGGATTAATAAAACTTTTTTAAACTGATCACTGAGCTTGCTAATGCCTTGTACTGCTAACTGGGAGTAGACATACGACATCTGTGTTGCTTTAAATGTTTTGGGAGGTTCTGAGTATCAGTTCTTCCATTGTTAACACTGACAACAAACTGTTGCTCATGTGAGGTCATCATAATCCTGTATATAAACATCAGTACTTCAGATTAATTTGATTTGTTGGGAATAGTACCACTTGGACCACTCTTAAGGTGAGCCTGCACCCTAACAAGATTTAGTTCACAAAAATTTCTTTGCTTCTTCATTATTTTTTTCCCCTGCCAATTAGAGTGAATGCATTCCTTGCTTTTATTTCTTTCACATCATCCCACAGAGTAGCAGCGTGTCAAGGTTGCTGCATCCTGGAGAGAGAGTGAGAAGCTGATCTATTTCTTGTCAGGAGAAGTGTGGTAGATGTGAGAGATCCCAGCAGGCACCAGCACTGGCATGCTCTTCCAGCTAGACTTCCCTCCTTCCTTTTCCATCCTGGTGACTCCTCTCCTCATGGGGTCCCTTCCTCCCCACATGGCAAGTACCTCCCTGTCCGCTCTGTTTCTCTACTGTTAAATTAAATTATGCTTGTTGATCAAGTGTAAAATTAAATACAATCTGTACTAAATAATTCCCGTGTCATAAACCCATTTGTGTGGGTTTTTTTCCCAGACATATTGAAATAAGTAGCAGTCTGGTCACTGAAATTGGTGAGGGCCCCTAATATCTAATTTGTGTTTTCATTTCTATTGTGGGAATTGTAAATCTTGTAAAATTTCATTCTATAAAACTAATTTCTGGATTTTTCCTGTACAAGAACTCCAAAGAATGATTGAACTGTGAGGACCAAACTCATCTAGGCTGATGTCTGACTGCTACAGATGTGTGCTGGAAAATTATTGCAGCTGAGTTGAACCAGGCAAAGATTCATATATTTTAATCCATGCTGATTAAATGAATGTTTTTCCAGTGACATTTTACATTGCACAGGCAATCTGGTCTCTTCAAAGTCCCAAGAAACACTAATTGTAAAGGGGCTCTAAGAGTCTTTATTAACAATTTAATTTCTCTAAGGTATTAAATACATAGCCCTTTAATACTGTGTTTGACCTTTCCTTTCCTACAAACTTATTTAATACTGCTCCTAAAACTGATTTTTGGGACACTGTACCTTTAACTTTTTTTTTTTTGACTGTGAAATGCAGCTTATTCTCATTACTTGTTTCTGAAAGCCACCTTGGAGTCCACAGACAAGGGCTTCAAATCTTCGGAAGTCATTCTCTTCAGTTTCCTAATGTACATTCTTAAGCTCCAGTCTGCCTAGAGAAATACAGTCCTAGTGAACAAAACCACTCAAATTAAATTACCTACCATTTGGCATTCCCTGTGCCTGCTGTCTAAATGTGGTCATGTGAAATTTTAGCTGTAGTAAAATGCCCATTTATATATCAAATAGACAAAAAATTACATTTCCTCCAGATTTGTTTCAAATTTGTGTTTTCTCAACATCTTGCAAAAATTGTAATTAAGCGAAGAAACCATATTATAACCCCCTGTGCTGGTCTTAGCCAAAAAGAATTTTGCTTAGCAAATGAGTTTCTGTTTCCTCTTATATTCTAATATAGTGCAGTGAGAAAGAAAACTTAGATAGTGAAATGTTAAAAAGGTCTTTCAGTTTTCCTCTATTAAGTTGTGCTGTGACTATTTTATGCCACCTGGATTTTAGCACAAATTCTGCCCCCTGGTTCACTCTCCAGGCAAGCAACAAGCGGACACCCCCAAACCCAGGACCAGGTCCCAAACCAAGAGACAGGTCAGGACCTAAATCCATCAACACATCAGAGTGTTGAGGCATTCCTTCCTTCCTCCTGCTCCTTCCTATCCCTCCCCACCTCCAAAGTAAAGTGAGATCCCCTTGTTTTCATTTGAAGCGAGGTACCCCAGGGAGCCCCAGACTGTTCCCTAGGGCAATTCCCCGCTCCCAGATATATTTGCTCTCAGCTGCACTGCTAAACCACACTCTGCAGGGCCTGGGTCCTTGAGATACAATTATTAGTTCTTAACCCTTCAAGCAGAAAATTTCTGGAATTACCATTTATTCCAAATGCAGATAAGCATCTCTCTACTTATCTCCTTCCTTTCACACAGTGAAATGTATCCCTTTTATTACAAATAAATGCAAATATTTATTAGCAATGTGTGCAGCCATTATTATTGTTGTCCTGGTTAATGCTGTCTCTGAGGCAATGGCGTATGAAATACTGCTTATGGCATCCCCAAGTGGAAGCAAAACTGCTCTTAAAATGTTCTTTCCAGAGTTTAATACAAAGAGCGAAAATAAATAATGTCAGGTCCTTGCCATGATCTGCCCATTTTAAACTTTCCAATGGCACAAATCATCATTAATGAAGCACTTAACATTACACTCCCGACAGCACAGCATAAAAATTACTGCAGTCATCCAAAGGATAAGAAGAAACATGGCAGATAACTTCTGGAGAGGAAAGATTTACACTCTTTTGATGAAGCTTTATGAGTTCAAGTTTACATTAGAATAAAGCAGGGGGGAAATGCTTATCTCTTAAAAGCTTTTGGGGGAGACATTTAGAAGGAAATTGTGGGTTTTTTCCCCAAATGAATAGAAGAAATTTCAGAGAGCAAGGTCTCAGCAGGAGTGAAATCTGGTTTGCATCATCAGCTATTTTGGTATAAAACACTGTAGCTGGAGTTACAGGACATAGAGATTTGCATTACAATGCAGAATAAAGCAAATGCAAGTCCCCTTGTTACATAGATTTAGTCACAGTTTGCTCCAAAATAGATGGCAGTAAGCTCAACAGCTGGTATCTAATGCTTAATTTCCTTCCTGTTTATTTGTAAAAGCAGAATATCATGCTCTTTGTATTAAATTATGCATAGAAAACAATCTCAAACTCATATGCCTGAAAGACATGGATCAGCACAAAGCCTCCTGTTTGTGATAAAGGATATGACAGTCAGGATATGTGAGAAGCAAGAGGCTTCACTCACTTCCATGCAGAACTATGGCAGGGTGTCTGTGGAGGTGGGGTGGAGGCTGAGCAGGTCCCAGGGATGGAGGGGAACATGTCTTGTGGCACAAGTCGATTGGCGCCATAGGAGAGGACCACTCACTCCAGACTGTTCCCTGGTGGGAAATAGATTTTAAGCCAGGACCTGGCCAAAGGGGAAGAGGAATAACTCTGCAGCGAGTAATTAACATTTTTGATCAGAGGACAGAAAAGTATAGGGATGGAGACAGCATTTAGCAAAACTGAAATGAGCAAAGTAAAAATTTCAATGCCACATTTCATCATGCAGCAATTTTGAACAGAACTAGCAGAAGAAAGAGGTAATCTTTAGCTTGGCTCCATAATGCATGTAACTAGAAATAAAAGACTTGGGTGCTATGATGCCTTCCGGATGGAAAAAAAAAAAAAAAAGAAAAACACAACAACAGCAACAACAACAACAAAAGCAGCAAAAAACCCCAACCAACAAAAACCCCTACCATTCACCAACATTTCATACTATTCAATCCAGTGAATACAGAATTCTGTTCTCCCGTAGAAAGTGTTTTGAGGAAAACTAAAGCAATATGTTATATTAAGAGAAGTGTTTGCTTTCCTGAGCTTATAAAGATGGCATCTAGGTTCTGAAATCCAATTTGTCTGGTTATCAAGAGGAACATTTACTCTCCTCATTGCAATCCATTCCTACTCAAAATAAGGTGACGATGTTAAATGCATATATTTTCTCAAACTCGATCGACTTGATTGAAAATTTGGGGTTTTCTCTCTATTTATTAACCAAAGTATTTCTAAATTTGTCCTACTTTATTTTCTATGCAAGTATGTGATCTGTTCAAACCCTGTTTGTATTGCTTCACACTTTCTCAGAGATTCACCTCATTCGCTAACATGTTATTTAGCTTATCCTTTGCAAAGAACAGATTGTCTTTGTGGAAGGATCATAATGATCTTAAAAAGTCTCCTCTGCTCTCTGTATTCTACACAGGAATTCTCAAGAGTATCACAGACTCTCCCAGATGCTTCTGGGATGAAATAACAAATAGCAGCAAGAAAGGCAATAGAAAATTATGATGTATTCACATGTTACTAACCAAGGAAACTGTAGAAGAAATGTAGGCTAAAATTAAATTCCTGTTGCTCCTAGATCAATATTTTGCTGTTATCTGCACTATAGATTGTTGCAGCTGTCAAATTTATAATCATTATAACAATATCCCACATAGGAAAAACAGAATTAGCTCTGTGCATAAGTTTCTAGAAAATATATCACTAAAATGCCACACAAAGATGAAAGTGTTGCTTTTCTTTGACCCATTTATTTTTCTCTCTATCCACAATGAGTTAAATGTTTCTACAGTATAATCTTTTTTTTTTTTTAATTAGAATAATTTAGAGGAATTGGTATGTAACACACCTCCCATCTTAACAATTGTACAACTCAACTTTCAGCAATAACACTATGATAACTCTGCCTCCGATTTTGTCATGGAATAATGTTTTCATTTGATCTATTTTCTTCCAGTATTCCTAATGGTTGCTGTGGGAAACCAAGACAACCCTGAGCTTCTGTTAAGTTGAAATGTGTCCCTGTGGTTATTAATTTTTTTGAAATATCAGGCTAATATTTGTCAGCACAGAAGCTGGAGAAGATAGGGATTACTGGGTATGTGATAAACACTGAGCATGATGGACTGCTGGAAATGTGTTCAGTACCATGAGGGGAGAATTTCAAAGGCAAAAATAGGAGTTAAGTGCCTTTGAACATTAATGAGACATTGGTAGATGAGCACCCATATCTCTTGATTAACATAATGACAGTGGGAAAGAAAAAAAATAATTTGGTCACCAGAAACCTGTTTCTTAGGCAGTCTTCAGTACCTGTTTATACTGAGACAAGATATTCTAAGGGATCACATCATTTTTCTCCTTATTTTTCCACCGAGGAAAATCATACACTTGACTCATCTGTCCAGTGAATCACTGCAGTCTGCTTTGGAGCTGGAAGTGCAGGTTAAACCTGGTGAGTGTAAAACTCGGCTATGAGGAAAGTCCTCTCTAATCTCACTGGTTTTCTCTTCCCCATGTTGAAGATAATTTTGATCTTATCCGCTTCTGCATTTGGCATCCACACAGCTCTGGTGTAGTGTTTTGCATGATGTGACAAAGGGAGTACCAAAATTTGGCAGTCTCATATTGCCCTGATACTTCTGTCATCACGACACTGTGACGCATGTGAGCCTTCAATGTGGTCAGTGGTTATTCTGCATGGATACACATTTCGGGAGCAATACCTGACCAAGCACTGAGTGGTTTTACTGGGGGGTTGAGTGGGCAGCCTGTTTAGCCTGGAAGGATTCTGAAAAGACAAATACTTTGATTTTTTGTCCTTTTCTTTGATGCATGACAGCTTGAGTGTTCTCAGTAAATTTACCACATTCCCCACTGTGCAACAAGCAGGACCCACAAACAGGGTACATGGTAACACCCTGCCTGGAAGGTGTTCAGGGACCAAGCCGTGCCTTCATAGGCAGCTCCTGATCAGCTGCTGCAAATCTGAAAAATGCAAAAACCTTTTTTTTGCATTTCAGTGCTGTTAAGCACTGAAAAGAGTCAGGGCATTTTTTTGCCTTGCTGCTCTGGAGGCCAGAGAAATATTTTCAGTGAGGCTGAAGCAGCACTGGGGCACTTAAGTTGTTTTCCCCAGGACAGCAAAGGAAGAAGGGCCATGCTGAGACCTTTGGCCAGCAGCAGACTGAGGTCCTGCTCCAGAAATCCCCAAATGCAATCACAGCCACAGCTGCAAGTGGTGACCAGAGTCTCCACTGCTGCATCTGCACTGGCACACAAGGAGGCAGGAGGCTGAAGCCTCACCTCTCCCTAGGATCAACAAATAAAGTGCACAGTAAAAGCTCCTGTTCTGATGGGAGTTTTTTATAATAGATGAGACATTATCTTCGTAGCTGTTACGTGACATTTTGAGCCCTTCTGTGGAAAGCATTTTCCATCAGAAATGTTACTACTATTTATTATTTTCCATTTGGTTTGAGGTGCAGTTTATACACAAGTTATCTCTCTCAAGAGAAACAGACATCCATGGCTTACAGTTTGAGCTGAAAAGAGATCATTAACATGGTGACATTTGCAGAATCATTAACAAAGGTGATAGGTACCCTTGGCAGCCTGGGAAAAGGTTTTACACAGTGCATAAAGGTCCTATAGGTGCTCCTCATAAAAATCATAAAGACCTTCTATCCCAGTGACACAAGTCATGCTCTGACTGGCAGTACAAGATTTAACATTGGTTCTGTGAAGACTGATTTTCAGTTTAGATTCTTAAAAGAATGCATATATTGGCTAGGGAAACCTAATGAAAGTAGAAATAAAAGCAGGGTGAAATAGCTAGACACAGAGAAACCTGTCACAGAAGATGTGCAGCAGTGTGAGCAGGAAGCCGGGCTGGGTGAGACACCAGCACACAGCGCAGAGGATGCCACACTGCTCACCTCTGCTGCCAACACCTGCAGGAACTTCTGGTAAGAGATACTGCACAAAAAGTGCGACTTGTTTTGTGTGTTAAATCACAGACAAAAATATATGTATGGTACATTCACTGATAAGTAAAGAAAAGCAGGAGGCCCAGAGAGAGTAATCTGTGTGCTTTTTTACTACCTACTTTTTTACTATCAATACTGAATGACAGCTCACTGTGCTCAAAAAATGTATCTCTAACTAACCAGTGATAAAATTCAGAAGAAAAGTTGATGCAACAGAGCCATATTTTTCTCTCCTTATGGCAAACTGACTGAGGCAATTACACAGCCTAATGTTTTTCTGAAATCCAGAAAACTCCTGTGGATAAATCCCCTCTTTTCCACACTTCAACACTCTTCAGAGTGTCACTCTTTGTGCACAGAAAAGGTAATGATTTAGACAGCAATTTCCACCACACTTTTCACATGCCATTCTGTCAGTAATCTTCATTCCAGGATGAAAAAACATTTCCAGTGGTTTTGAAGTTTTGGAAGGTCCAATGAGATTTCCAAGACCAATTACAAAATGAAAGATCTACTCGCCACTTTAAAATCCATTTTCAGGTGAGAGTGATATGATCTAATGCCTAGGATATCTGATTTATTTCATTCCATATTTTATTTTATTCCAGCAATTTCAGCAGTATGTTGCTAGATTTATAATTTTTGGATACACGTAGGATGGCTGTATCTGGCCTTCTTAACTCACAGTCTTTGGTCTCAACATTGAATGCCTGTGTCATACACCAGCAGGTTCCTATTGACACATCAACGTTTCCTATTAAACCATCCCATGGTGGGAACCTCAAATGTCCTCCCCAAGGTCATAAATACCTGGGCAAAAAATTCCAAGCAATAGCTCCTCATCCACTGCACAGCATTCCTTTACAATTCACTTGCTACGTCCTCTTTCCCAGCACTTCTTCCAGTCTTGCAAGTGGATGTCAGGTCTTTTCTGCTGTATTTGTGAGCCAGCTCATCTTACTCCCTCATTTTCCCTCTCTCTCACCACCTAGCTTTTGTAAAGGTTTTTGCATCATGACCTCATTGGAAAGAGTGTTTCTGGCTGCCCTGAGCACAGAGCAAACAGCTCAGTGGCTGAGCAGCTCCCTGCATGGTTCCCATTCAGAACAGAGGAATCCTGGCTGAGCAGCCAACTCTCAGCACTGCACCAGACAAGCCCTGTAAAAGTGATGGATGCCCATTTTCCCCCAGGCTTTCCCTGAGAAATTGAGCCACGTTTTGGCAACTAGGTGTCTATCTGGAAAATCTCCTGAATGCATAAATATTCCTGGGGTTTACTAGTGTTAATGCTCGAGTCCATTCTCTTCCTGTACGTGCTTAAGAGCAGAATTTCTTCTTTGCAGTGTCCTACCTGATGTCTGTGTAACAGGCTCAGTCTCACACGGAGCTCTGCTTTGATAACACCAGCACAGCTACACGGGCTGAGAGAGCTGGGGCTGTGCAGCCTGGACAAGAGACAGCTCCAGAGAGACCTTAGAGCCCCTTTCAGTACCTTAAAGGGGCTGCAAGAGAGACAAAGAAGGGCTTTTTATCAGGACTGCAGTGATAGGACAAGGAAGAACGGCTTTAAATGGAAAGAAGTTTAGATTAGATGTCACGAAGATATTTTTTACGACAAGGGTAGTGAGGCACTGGAACAGGTTGCCCTGAAAAGTAACAGAAGCCCCATCCCTGGAATCATTCAAGGCCAGGTTCGGTGGGGCTCTGAGGAGCCAGGCCTAGTGGAAGGTCTCCCTGCCCATGGCATAGGGGCTGGATTAGATGACTTTTAAAGGTCACTTCCAACCCAAACCATTCCATGATCAAGCAAGGAGTGAGGCAGCCTTCCCAGGGCAAGCAGCCGGGTGGGGGACGCAGTGGAAGGGAACCTGACCTTCTCCTGAGGGCACAGAAACATGTTTTTGCCCAAATGGCACGTGTCATCCTCCAAGCCATCACAACTGAACTAAAGTTCCTTACCTCCTATCGGGGTAAGGGGATCAAATGGCCATACAAAATGCCTCTGCTCTAGGAAGGGAAAAACAAACAAGCCTGAAGACCTTGAAGGCCTGCTGGTACATTAGTAGGTGTCAAAGTGATCTGTCTGATTTAGTCTTTGACAGGTTGCTATTTTCTACATTTCTCAAGCAACTAAAACCTAGATAATTATCTGTGTCTGCTTCCAAGTTCTTAAAATGCCAGACGAAGGAATTTTTGCAGATTTTCCTAAAGTGTGACTTTAAAAAGCTGATTATGGTAAAACAATGACACCTTGTGGCACAGAAGAGCAATCAAACCCACACAGCCACAGGTTTAGATAAAGCATAGCCAAGAAATAGATTACATTTCCCAGAAGTACTTTGAATTATTGATGAGCTAAGTTTTCAGCTACAAGTTTTTGCTTAGCTCTTTAATCTAAAATTGTTCTTGATGTTTACAACGTTTGAAAACATCTTTCTAATGATGGGAATAATTTAGACCCTTGTTATTCAGGAATATAGCAAATTTCCAAGACAGTTCTGTAACTATTCTTGCAGTGAATAATAATTTTTTTTCACTTAACTAATATATTAATGTTGTTAAAAAACACTCAGAGTAGTTGTTCATCTTTTCAATGTCCCTGACCTTACTTCAGGCAACCAGGAGATTCAAATTGCACTGGCTGGCAGGAGAAATGTTGTGCAGAATTGCTAACAAGAAAGATGTGATGCCTGTTAGTTTCATGCAGGTTAAAGGGAAGACTCCAGCTGTCCAGAATTTTCTCAGCAAGGAGGAATTTCTATTGTAATTATTTTAAATCGGCATAACTGAATGGAACAGATGTGGTGCAATGTCATTTTAGAGTTCTTACCAGATTTTAGAAGGTTTGATAATGGTGATTTTATATCAATGCTATTAACTCCAAAAGACTGGAGAGCTAACGATTTGAAGGCAGCTCTTCCTTTAATTTGTGGATCTGTTCAAATCAGAAAGCATTAATGACTGTAAGTGGATGAGAATTCCTACAAACTGATAAAGTCCCCCAAGATTGTAGCAGCCTCTCAAGTAAAAAATTTCAAACTTTATACAGTTCACAATTATTTTCCTATCTACCATTTCAAACTTTATACAGTTCACAATTATTTTCCTATCTACCAAGTGCCAGCTTTCAGTACAAGCACTGATTACTGACCTTACCAGTATCTTCTCTGACCTCCATTTAGACAAGGTATACTGCAAATTATTGGGATTTTGAGTGAATTATGATCTGATTAAGATGACTGGTGAGTTATTCCTGGTATTACATTAAGCAACTAAAACATTATGCCTGCGTTCATATATTTTATAACAGTCTAAAAATTAAAATCTTTTTGTCAGAATAACATTGCTGGGACAGCACTACTCAGTTCCAAGGGTATTCTGGGGACAGGAATGAAACCCACAATGTTATATAAAAAGCACATCATCATCAAAGAAGTGATATACAGGAACAAGGTATATTTGATGCCTCTGTCATTTGTCACTGGGGAGTTTCAAATCTTGACACTCTTTTTGCATCAAGAGGTAATTTTTTTCCAACCTGATGGCAACAAACTACATGTTTTACATTGGCATAGTGGAAATTGCAAAATAAATCTTAAATAATACTCACCTCAAACATTAGACAACAAATAAGTCAAATATATCAGCAGTGGCACATGACTAATAGTGCACTTACATAAAACATGGAAATCACTTCTCTTGTAAAGGAGCCTGTACTCACCAATTATTGCAAGATCTAATGGTGCATTAAGAGATTGCTGCTGTAGGCAGTGCACACCCGAAAAATCACAGAGCTTCTCTAACATACATTAAACCAAAAATCCCACCCTCATGCCATGCTCAGGACTGCAGTGAAGGCCTTGGCTTGTGCTTGGCTGCATCTCCCATCTTTCAAACATCACAGCCTGACACAGGGCATCCTACACCTCATCATCAATGAGGGGCTGGTAAAGTGAAGTACCCCTGGGAGATCTGTCTGATGAGAGGGGTACTGCTGGTCAGCGGGGCAAAGATGTGACAATTTACACCTCCCAGTTTCAGTCCCAGTAAACTTGCTCTGCAGACAGAGACTAAACCAGCCCTCTGTTACACCTGTGCTTTGCCAGCTCTCCTGTAGCTGCAGAAGAGCCAAGGGCAAGTTCATGATAGCCAATCCTCTTCTCACCCATTTATTTATGCCTCTTGCCCCACCTGAATCGCAGCTCACCTGGGTGCTGGAATATTTCTTGCATTCAGCAGTGCTACAAAGCTCACAGGCAAGAGAGTTTTTCCATGATCATTGTACATGTGCTTTATTGCCACTGTGTAGCATCCTGTTATGTATGTTCTGTATTCACTCAGTTTACATCGGTCACTGACTTCAGGGACAATTTCTGGGTTTCCACTTTCAGTAGAGATGAGGGAGCTCAACTGCCTGCATGCCTGTTTTTAAGAGAACATAAAAATGCTGGAAAATGACAGAAAATAACAGTTATTACGCTTATGCATAGTGAAACATCCAGGCAACTCAAAAAAAAGGGATGTGCCTTTTTACTCTTTATTACAGTGTCATGGAGATAGAATATTTATGTCCTGATGTGCAGAGCAAATGAGATGCTTTTACTTGCTTGCTGTCTCATTGAGTCATTAAAGTGAGTTGATGAACATTAATTTTTACATCAGAGAAAAAAAAAAACAAATGAGTCTTCCTTTCTTGCTTTGTTCTCACCTTCTGTTTGTAAAGTTCAAGGAATTAATAAAGAGTGGCACTTTCACAGCTCACAAATGAGAATTAACCATCCTTATTGTGAGTTTGGAGATTGATTTAACCTCCTTTGGCCCTGTTGTGAACTACACCTGTGTCATTTTTAATGTTTTACCACCTTAAACACAACAGTAGATAATGAAATCCTGAATCTTCTAAAATCCCTTAAATATATTCTTACTACTTGTTTCTGAGAAGTAACAAATCCTTCTGTTTCTTCTGACCTTTTGCTTCCTTGGGTTACCAGTCTTCTGATTTGCAGCCACTTCAATCATCAGGGTAGCAGCACTCCACCACATAAACCCGGGGTTCAGGGAGGTCTGATTTTGGGAATACCTGGAGGCTGAAAGCTTCAGGCATCAGTGAGACTGTGTGTCATCCCTTCAGAAAGCCTTCAAAATCTGTCTGCCTAGTAAAACCCCTTTGAGAAGTAATGGCATTTTAACACAAGCAACATATGAACTGCATGCCAGATGATGATGAACCCTTTTACCAGCCTCTTACAATTCATTTGCTACAGCCCCTGCCACATGTGGAATCCTGATAAAAAAAATAATGAAATCTCTCCTTGCCAGGGGCTGCCTGGCACTAATATTTGAGCTGGAATTAAGAGCTGCTAGAGCTCAGAACTCCTCCCCTCAAAATACAGCCACAGGAAAAGTTCCAGAAAATTATCCAGGGTTGAGCTGGTACCTGGCAGGTAACCAGATGGCACAGACTCACCTTTCCCATCTTGAAGTGGAGCAGAGATATTGTTCAAAATGTAATGAACACCTTTTTTTTTGCCTCCATTTCCACACCCTTGCATTCAACCAGTCATTCCTGTTCACACCTTGCCTGCCACTCCAGCCCGGCCACTGAGCATGCTGCTCAAACACTCCTCTGCTGCTGGTGGTGAAATATGAAATATGGTGACTCACTCAGCTCTTGCTGAGGTGAAACCAGTAAGAAATGAAAGTGCGTACATGGATTAAGACATTTAAATATGGACTAGGGCAGCTGAGGGAGGTGCCATCTGAACCCCCACGTAGCTTCTGCAGTGTTGAAGCAGGGCTGGTTTCCCTGGGTCTGAAACTGCAACAGAGGAGTTTTGTTGGAATCTTTTTTCCTCTCCTTTTCTGTTCTTCCTATCAAAACCTTTTGAAAATAGCTTATACTTGGTTTCTTGTTAGCCTGATCCCCTGGGATAGCTCGATGTCAGCCTGGGGTAGCAGGCCGGCCCTCCTGAAGGACCGTCCTCGGGGCTCGCTTCCGCAGCGGTCCGCGTCAGGGAGCCGGGGAGAGACTGGCCGTCCCCAGGGTCGGATAGCCTGCCTCAAGGGTGCAAGGGTGTTTGCTTCAGGCGCCAGAGGAATGAGGCAAAGAGAGAGAGACACCTCAACAGGATTTATTGAACTTTTGGGAAAGGGGAGATCTCCGGGGGGCTCCAACCTGTGCCCGGGATTTTAAGGGAAAGGGAAAAGGGGCGGGGGAAGCCCCCGCAACCAATAACACAACCATAAGTGGGAGGCACCCGTGTCCCCATACCAATAATCTGAGGGTAATGGGGAGGGTCCTCTCCACTAAGCAATCCATGCTCATAACTTGATGAACTTTCCAGAACCGGGGGTGGTCCTGGCCCTGTCTCTCCACCCGGGGGTCCGCCCCGGGGGTGGCTTCTAGTCAGTCTCCCCGCCCGAGGAGACACCCTCAGGCTCGGAGTCTTCGTGCCATTGGATGGCCAGGGCTTGACTGATGGAGACTGGCCACAGCTCAGTCCACCCAACAGGAGGGGACACCACTACAGTTTCTTTTCTCAGAGCAGTTGTTTCAGACTCTCAGTGGACTCAGAGAGATAAGAAAATTCTGGGTATGGTTACATTCAAACTTGCCTTCATGATCTCTTTCTTAAAAAAAAAAAAAAAAAAAAAATTATCTTTTTCAATTAGCTGGCTGTAATTCTTGCATGACCGCACCAGAGGCTAAGACGTGTTCCCATAGCTCTAGCTGTATGTTCATTTCAACCATCCACTGCTCATTTTGAAACATTTTTTTAGCCTCAGTCAGACTTGCACTTTAGTTGATAAATAAATCATAGCAGCATGCCCACTACTGTACTTTACAAACTTGTGCATAAGAAAAAGGGATATTAAATTCATGCAGCTTTTGGGGAGGACAAGAGGCTTGTTTTAAAACTGTGATCTGAGATTAAAGCTCTTGAAGGAAATTGCTCTGAGTTGGATCTTACAATCAGGGCATGTCTAAGCCAAGAAATATTCCTTTTTTAAAACCCTGTTGTGCAATGTGTTTCAATTACAAGAGCTTTGGACTAACATTACCACTGCACAGGTCAATTTAGCTAACATGTTCCTAAATTTATTATGGCCTAAACCTTATAAAAAGAATTTAAAACCAAATTGCTTGAATCATGCACTCATACATTTTTAGCTATGCATCGAGATATAATTTCACTACCCTAAATATAACCACAATATTAAATCAGACTGTTTATGTGAGGAAGATTATTTACATATTTCCTCAGAATTAGTCATTTGGTTCTTAAATTCAATTGTGGCTGTTGCATACATTAATACTAAAATCCCTTAAATATATTTTTTCCATTTTTGAGAAGCAGACAAAAACCTCTGCTTCTTCTTAATATTAATACCCTTTGTCCAATGTGTTCACCAGGCCCAAAAGTGAAAAGATCAAGTATAGAAATCCCCCAAAACTGAATAAAACTAAACTGCTTTAAATACTCTGATGAAAAGACTTCTCATTTTGCTTTTCTCAACCTTCAGTCTTTCACAGACTAAATGCT
The DNA here is from genome assembly GCA_013397815.1 of Aleadryas rufinucha. Taxonomy (NCBI): domain Eukaryota; kingdom Metazoa; phylum Chordata; class Aves; order Passeriformes; genus Aleadryas; species Aleadryas rufinucha. The sequence goes on along the minus strand of VZTH01004397.1, from coordinate 89,001 downwards.
TACTAGTTCTTCAGTCATTCATAAAAAAGGAAAAGATAAATAACTTTGTCTGGTTTGCTTTTGCATGCCTTTTAGTGATTGTTATTTAGATTTAGTTCAGTCAGAACTCAGTCACTTTGTCTTGTGTGCCATGGTACCTCTAGCACTGCAACAGTGTGCATGCTGAATTAACACTTGACTCAAAGCTAGCTTTTTTGATGCAAATTTAGGAATTTTTTTACTCACAGGTAGAGCTGGTGTAGAGCAGGTGAAGATTTGCTCTACAGTGACACCAAATGCAGTGAAAAGGAAGCAGAAGAGGTTGAACAAATGAAATGCTGAAACTGGTCACCAGCGAGAAGAGATCAGTGCTTAGGACAGTTTTGTAACCCCCAGACACCGGATAATTTAATCACATTCCATTTATCCCAGCCTTGCATGCCTGTGTCACTGAAGGCCTTGAGTAGGCTCATTTAGTTTAAGGTGCTGTTGAAGCTGGAGAGCCCCAAGCAGAAGCATCTGCTCCTGGAACAGCCCAGACACTGCTAGGGGAATTCCTGTACTTCGCATGGAAGGGTCAGGGGAAAATTTAAACCTAAACTCTGCATCCAACCAATAAATTCTGACTCCAATTTTTTTCTTTCTAAGAAAGATGCTGCACATAAGGCTTGTGTGGCCAGGAGAGGTTTCAGAGCTTCTAAACTTGCCTAATCCAATACAGCATCTTTCTGAGTGATTTGATATCCTGGTAGCTTATGAAAAGCATCCAATTAGGACAAGAAATCAATGCTCCCTGACTCCATTGATATGGTCAATCAGCAGGCACAGCTTGAATTTCAGCTGACAACTCACACTGAGCTGTTCAGAGTCCTTTCACAGTGGAATAAAATGCCAATAGGAAATTATTAAGATATAATTTCAGTGGAATAAATGCAAGAAAATAATATTATTCTCACTGTATCTTCTGCAAGCTTAAACAGAAACAGGAATTGTCCAGCTAATTATTTAAGGTGATTATGGAATACTTTTTATTGCTCATATACTGAATACTGTCACAGAAAATGTGTCTGCTCTGTTCTAAAAACTCTTTACTCAAATAATTCAATACAAAGGTCTAATCTTCAGAGGTTCTTTTATTCCTTGGTTGTACACTTGAAGTAGATATAAAATTCAGAACCTGTCTCTCATTTAACTTACAATATTTGTTTCAAAATTCACCTAGGTCTGAATCAAAAGCTATGCAAAACTATTCACCCACTTAATTGTACACACTCCCCTGTGAATAAAAAATCGTAAATAAAATATCTGTCGTATTTTCAAACATTGTTTGCATACCAGCTTCACAATTAGTCCAGATAAATTGTAAATGTAAATGTTGCTGTAAGTAATGGCAGAGTCTACATTTTCCCTCTTAAGACTGAGAGATAATTCAATGTGTAAGACTGAAAAGTTCAAGAAGAGATTTTTTACTTAATCTGCATGTGGAGGGGTTCCAATGGCAACTTTTTAAGTTTTTTTCCCCAATTGTGTTTCCCTGGTATGACTTAAATATCACTGGCTTTTACCTTAATTTGAGAGTTTGAGCCTGTTTTAATTCCTGTGGTTAGACACAAAAAATGCTTAGTGGTTATTGTCTACCCACAGTCTTCACCTTATAATGATCTTTTTCCTTAGATTGCTGTCTCTTCTCATTCTTATAGAACAAAACTGCACTCACGATTAAATTTAATGAAAGACAGAAAAAAAATGGACGTCAGACAATTTAAATTATGTCCTTTTCCATACTGCAATACATTTCTGAAGAATTGCTTAGCAGAATGGAAAGTTGAAAAGTCCTTTTCCATTCCCATACCATCTTTTATTTTACTTGTATGAAAAAAAAAATTAATACGTCTGAAATAATTATTTTTAATGAGGCATTATCCATTTTTTTTTTCATAGGGAGTTCTGGAAAAGGAGTACACAATTAAGAGATGACAGTTCAGTGATCCAAAGTCTTTTTATTTCCCAAGGTGCTGTGGATCAGTCCAAGTTCCTACTTCTTTCTGTAGACACCCTAATAGGTTTTCCATTTCTGGAGAGCGTTTTTGAACAGTTAATTCCACTTTGAAGAAATAAGAAGCTTTCCAGATGACATTTTACATTCATCAAAACATGTCATGCTAGATGTATTAGGCCTTTTTTCTGCTAATTTACAGACAAACTGAAAAAGGATAAAAAGACTGATTCAAATTAGTTCTAATGATGTGCATCAGGAAGACTTCAAAATTAAGCCTTAGTCAAGACATGGAAAAGGAACAGTACTAAATATGGCTTCAAAATATTGTTCATAATATACATCTTATATAAAAATGCATCCAGCTACAAATTCAGATCAGGTAGAAAAAAAGGTAAGAACAGTTATTTCTGCGTGCTTTCTGCCTACAGTGCTGCATACTGAATCTTTTCCCTTAGAGCTCACAGGTGAAAGTCAATAAACTATCTTGTTTTCTTTCTTCAGTATCAATAAGGTATTTGCCAAGGTAGGCAGCAAACATGGGTCCTGGTTTTGTTAAAATTCAGAATTACACAGCAGAGTATCTCTTACCCTTACAAGGCTTGCCACCCAAGGAACACCAAATTTATGACCCTTCCTTCAGTCAGAGATACTGATCTTCATTTATCAAGTGCTGTGAAATCTCAAAATTCATTCAGGTCATCTCTCAGTCTGCACAATGAAAGAACAGTGTCAAAGAGTCTACAGTTCTCTCTGCCTTAAAAGCAAATTCATGTCTTCCTTTTGCACATGGATCTGGACACAGCACCTTTCATTTCATTGCCTCCAGACTGCATTGCTACAGCTGTCACTAGTGTAGAAATAAAGACAAATACAAAATCTATTCTTTGAATAAATCTGTTCCTTCAAAGGCTGCAAAAGAACACACAGCCACAGTAGGCTGTAAGGACCATGTGCATGCTGGATGGGGTTCCATAAAACTGAATACCAGGGTCTCTGTGGTAGCGTGCCTTTAATCAGGACAAGCTGCTCTGAAGCATTTTCATTTGTGTTTGCTTCTCCATGTCCCACTCCCCCAGTCAGCTGAAATCTAGAGGCCTGATTTTTCAAAAGCATTTGTTTTTCTGCCTCCCACTACAGCAGAGGCAAACAGTGCTACAGCTGTGCCATGTGGGACACATCAGGTCACCCAGGCCAGAGGGAGATAACTGAGAAGCAGAGAAGTCAGGCATGAGATGCAGTACATGTAAAGGAAACTTAAATAGTTCCAAGTGGTTAAAAACAGTCTCCAGGGCATTCTGCCTAGGAAAAGCTTTTCTGCAGTATGACTGCTCTCCTTTAAGTGTGAGTAAGGAATAAGAAATGACTGGCTATTTCTCTTCTCCATCTTCATCTTCAAGAGGAAGAGGAAGCCAGTGGGAAAGCTGCCAGCTTTCCCTGTCCAAGGGTGAGGTGGGAGCCCACTCTCAGGGCTAGACACACTTACATACTCAAAACCATTGCTCGCATCCAAAAATCCATTTAAACGTTGCAAAAAATACCTACCCCAGAATATAAAATTTTCTCTACATAATACTAGTATCCTTCTCAACTGCATTCCTTTCTTCTTATTATTAATTCACTCTGTAAACCGAAATTGGAACACTAATATGAAATTGAAAGTGTCTCTTGTTGTCCTAGATAGCTCAGGAGACTCTTGGCACATTATCATGATGTCTTTACTTACTGTAAGTCTCCCTGATATTTGGAATTCACTGTTGGAAAATCTCTAGAGGAAATGCTGAAAGGTAGCAATCTGCATTTTAGCCAAAAAGTGGCATCTGTATAAACAGAATGACAAACCACATCAGAACAATTACATTTCTTCGTTTCTATTTCCCTCTGTTCTCTTGTGGTAGCACAGATTCTTTCCCATGGGAATTTTTCTCTTCTTCTCCCTGTGTTCTATAAATAAAGATAAGGTTTGGATGTTATTGAAACTGTCTCTGGAAAGATGGACAGTTCTACCTGGCCTATGGGCCTAGGGGGAGGTTTTGAATTGACCCAATCCGGAGAAACTTTTAAAAGTCTGTATAAGTTTTAGAATTAAATAATAAAATCAGAATTCCGCCTCACCTGATCCAGTTTGGTTCTTGCACTCGGCTAGCGCTCAACAGCGACATTCTCTTACCATTTTTGGAGTAACCACTCCATTTATAAAAGCTAGGATGCATCTGGAGCCTCTAGACATTTCCTTCAGTTCTTAGTTTTCTTAAGGACTTCTGTCTTTAAAATTGGTACTCAAGTGGCGGCCTTTCCTTGCAAATTGACATTGTGCATCCTGGATCAAAGCACTTCCTGGGAGTCTCAGGTTTCTCTCTTATTCAACACTTCTGTTCTCTCCCTTTGCTCTCTTTCTTCTCATCTAAATGCAATTTTTTAAGGTCTTCTCTCCTCATGCCTCCTAATTCCTGTGATCTGAACCCATGAGTCTTTTTTCCCCAACTTCATTGTACTTTCACGTTTTTTCTCTCCAGCCTCTGCCTCCAGCTCCTGTGGTAGGTGTTCACACAACCCCTTTGCTGTACATTTCATCACACAATGGGCAGCCCCAGGCAGCTCTCCAGGTCTGTTTTCGTCAAACACTGGCCTCTTCTGATCTCTCATTGTTTTTGTTTTACCAGTCCTGTTATTTTCTGTTCTTCTTTCCCACTGTCCCTAGCAACAGCACCACAAACTTTTCTATGGCCACCCATTTCTTCCAGTTTAATGACAATTTTTCATCTTAAGACATCTCTTTCCTATCCTACTGCCTTTCTCCTATGAGCATAATTGTTGATTTTCCCTGTTTCAGCCTGACTTCTAAGTCTTCCTAGACAAATGACTCTACTTTTGCAAATCCATTGACCACAGCTCTAGACCTTTTCACATCTTTTACCTGACACCACACTTTTCCGTATTTCCCCCTTCATTATTTTTCTTGATAAAAGATCTGTTGAGCATGATGAATTAAAATTACATTTTAGTTTCTCAATTCCATGACACTTTACCTTCTCATGCCCTCATTTTTCTTGTACAATTTCTCCCTCCTTTTTAAATTTGATCTCTTTGCCTTCACAGCTTCATGTCTCCAGTACCATTTCTTTTGCATTTCTCCTGAATTCTTTTCCATCTCTACCTTCACAGTACAAAGATGTTTTATTCTGTTCTGTCTAAACAACAGTAAAAAAAACCTCCTTTAATTCTATTTGGTTTCACAATAACTACATCTTTCAATTGTCCCTTTACTTTTAAGTTTATTCCACATGCCAGTTACACCTGGTGTCCATCAACAGACACAGATGGCTCTTGTCCAAGTCCTCAGCTTCTGCATTCTCAAGCACTGCAACATCCTTGACTGATTCATTCCTGCCTTCCCCACCCTTCTACAAAGATTGTTTTACTATTTCCTAGGTTTGAGCACATCATTTCTCTCTCTTCATTCCTCCACTCCTATCCTGCCTTCATATCATCAAACATGAATAAAAATAAAGTGTTACATCTCCACACAGCCTAACCCTATTCCATCTATCAAAAGCTAAATAAATAAATAAGAATAACAATAACAAGTGATGCATGGAAACACACTACAACCAAGATTAGGAGATTTGAATGTCTCATTGTGAAAACTTCAATCTAACTTGGCACATCTAACAGATAGCTTCTCTCCCAGTTATAGTCACATCACTGAAGTTACCGTTCATATATTTTGGATAAATTTTCTTTCTTTGTATTAAAGGCTTGCATCTGGTGCCCTTACTTAAACTGAGTAATACTTTGTTTCATGACTTAGTCCACAGAGGTCATGACTTGCAGAGAAAAGTGGAGCCAAGCTCCGAAAGTGGAGCTCCATTTAATTGGAGCCAAGATGATACAACTTGCCTATAACAAAACTTGGTTTTTAAATATTATTTTTAAATATATTTGAAAGATGACACTTTTTTTTTCCTCCTCTTTTGCTTTACTGTTTTTTAAAATATGTCAATCACATCTAACAGTCAAAGATCAGAGGCTATGTGACTTCATTAGATAAAAGAATAAGATTCATGGATTTTTGGCATAGGCTGTTGTCCATGTTGTGAGCAGAATAAGGAAGCAGGTCACTGGTGAACTTCATTTCACAGTACATGACAATTGGCATGCAAACAGAATGCAATCTCAAACTGGTTTATCTTCTTACAACTGCCTTTGATCATCAGTTGCATATTTCTACACATCAGTGGTTCAATAACCTTTATAGTACATGTAAAGACAGATGACATCAGATTAATTGATTTTTACACAAGTACCTTAGAAATACGATGAAATAATTAGTAAATAATCATGTTCCTGACTGAAAGGTAACATATTATTTTACAAAGGGGTGAATCACTCATTTTAATAATTTCAAATTGATTTAAATAATGTGATTCTATCAGGCACCATTCCGCTTTGCTTCAGTCTTCAAAAGTACACTTATTAACAGACCTTCTGTTTTCCACAGGAATGCTCTGGATTCTATGTTCAGTCTGGAAATTTTTTTTTTGCAATAGGTCACAGGCTAACAGAAATAAGAAACTTTACCACACTTGCTTTAAGAAGTTTATGTTGTTCTAATAGATTCATTTTAATAGTTTTTCCAATGACTAAACCTCTAGCTTCTTATCTAAGTTTAGCTGGTCAAGGCCTGAATTAGAAATAGGATGAAGGGGGGGAAAAGCTACCTTAGGGCTGCTCTGTATACCACCAGTGATTCAGTTGTGTAATGTACCTGTGACATCCTTTTGCCAAGGGAGGACACACAGGTTGCCTGGACCAAAGGGATATAGCCAAAGGACAAAGTAACAGAAGAAGAAAATAGCAAGACCGGAGGAAATGAAATTAAATTAAGTGCTCACAGATCAAAGTTGCTAAGAGAAGAGGATAAAGCAAATGTATACAAAGAGCTGGTAGCTTCATTGGAGTTAAAACTGTAAATTTGATGCTACAGGTTTGAAGAATATAGCTTGAAGTAAAAATTAGCTCCATGAATTAAAAATAATTAACTAGTTCTTTTTCTACTTATAAATTTCTTTCTACTATTGCACCCAATCAAGTCTCACATCTGTCTATAATGAACTGTCAAGTTTTATATAAAATTGAATGTCTTAATAGCAATTTGAGTTGCATACTTTCATGGCCTTGAATGTACTTTAGTCAAATACTGGGCTTCTGAAGCGACGCTTCGGCCAGCTTTTGCTAAAGAAGTCAATTAAACCTTGAGATTAATTGGTTTAAAAGTGCTGGAACTGAAAACCTCTAACCTCTCTTTCTCAAAATTGGTAACCCTACCCTTGTTAAGCTCTTTCTTTTTTTCTTTAGTATGGTTTCTGTAGAAATGTAGAAATGCATTGGAATGTGTCACCTGCATTGAAATGGTACTGATCAACTATTACTGGTTGTTTGGTTTTTTATCCTGTTCCACCCCTACCCTCCAAACAGGATCCATTTTCAGGCAAGGGAGCTTGTGTGGAAAGATGAACACTGGACAACTGCATCAATGGACATACCAAAGTCAGCTCTGCCAACTATGATTTTATTCTTATAGTTTAGCTCTGGTTACAGAAAAATTAATCTGATAAAAAAGCACTGTATGGCCTCACTCTGTAATTCCTGTCTTTCCTATTCCCACTGCTTGTTCTTTAGAGAGATCTCCTGTCCCACCTTGTGTTTAGCAAGCAAAGTTCAATAAGGGATGAAAATACCTGGTGGTCAGAGCTGAGTAAGCCAGTGTGGGGGTCTGGAGGAAGGTTGTGGAGTGTCTGGGTGGCCACTGCTCCAGCAGCAGCATCAGCAGCTCCTCCAGCCTCCAGTCCCCACCGTCACCCCCAGGAGCAGGAGCGGAGGCTGGAACACATCCGGCAGAGCTGATGGGCACTGCTGTGGCCACAGGGCCCTTGTGTCTCCTGCCCAGATGTGGCTGCAGAGGGAAGGAACGATACCCTGTGTTGGATTCTACAACTCTTTATGCTTGAAAGATGCCTTGGGTGGAGCTGGGGAGATTGCTGTCTTTTAAATACAGAGGTGCTCCTTCCATCCAGGGAGTGGCTGGAAATGCTGCCATCCCTCAGGCTTGTCTTCACTGGGAAAATTGTGAAACCTCTTTCCTCAGCTCCCCACCATCTCCCAGAATGTTTCACAAACTCAGCTCTGCAAGGGCTTCCTCCACCTTCACAGGAGCCCCTCGCATCTGCCACAGGAACTCTGTGGCCATCACCAGCCTTTAAGTCTCGCCATCCTCCTTTCCCTTTGCCAGGGCTTCCCTCCAGATGTTCAGTATCTGACTCTGCCATTGCACTGGTTGTTCTGGTAGTCAGGGGAGCCAGGATCATCTTCTCTGAGGGGGATCATAGGGCCAAAGAGAGGTTAGAGAGCTCAGGAGCACAGCTTGCAAAACCACCAAACGTGGGGTTGCATGGCAAGAGAACGGAGGGAAACGCTGGGCCAGTCCTGGAGGTTCTGACATGGCAGAAATGCAGGAGCCCTCAGTGACCAGCTTTGCAGAAAGCTAAAGCAGCAGTGTCATATTGTGAAGGACAGCAGCACAGCGTTCAGTAATAACCATATGTTAACTCAAAATGAGGCAGTTTTAATACTCCTAGAGGGGATTTCCACTTAAAGCAAGGTAGTTCACTCAATATTTGCCCTGAAAGAGATGTAAGGAGGTCTGAGAATGAGCCTCGGAAACATTTTTCCCTTCAGCCCTTAGAAAGCCTGCCTAATGTTCTGAAAAGCCATCCTAATCCTGTCAGCAGAAATGCCTGAGACAGTAAGCCGGCTCTTCCCAGTACACCAGAAGCAGAAGTAACGCTGCAGTGCACAGAATAATTCTGCTTTGACCTAAACTTCTGTTCCTTTATATGTTAGTCATTTTCTGCTACATATTTCTAAACTGCAAATGCTCTTCAAAGACAGTGATGGCTTTACCCAGCACAACACAGATTGGGGACCAGGTCTCACTTCATGTTAGCTGACATGGCTCCACCAGCCAGAGACCAGCCCTGTCAATTTGGATGCCAATACATTGATTTAAGCTGCCTGTTGTGCTCACACTCTGTGTAATTAATGCAGATGGAGAAATTCATGTCCCTTCTGAGCACTGTCCATAGCTGTCGTATGAGTTCGTCAGAGAGGGGGTGACTGTGAACAGAGAGGTGCCCAGCAGACACACACCAGCTGTTGTAGGCTACAGGTTGCATTTAACAAGGTATGTGGCAAGTTAGTAACTTCACTGGTTACCAAAAGTGCAGCAGTCCTTTCATATCTTGATATTGGTTTAAATCTGCAGTGAGATGTTACTGCAACATGGTGATTGATCTCCCTTAACTGATAATTATCCCTCCTGAATCTGGGAGAACAAGGGATGCCTCCCAGCCCATACTGTCCATACCAGTAAGATATGTTACAGCAATTCTGATAATCAAGGTAACAAAACCTGCAGTCCCTTTTACCCTCTCCTGCCCAAGCCATTTATCCTGGCACCTGGTTACAGCCCAGCAGGTCCCATCTCAGAGAGAAACCTGTGGTAGGAAGAAGCTCAGGGAAGGGATAGTCCTAAATAAATCCCCATTGCTTCAATCTTTGAAAGGACAGTAGAAAGGGAATAAGATGAACCTTGGGGTGCTGGGAGGTCCCAGCTTCCCCAAGGTGAAATACCAGCAATATGCCTGGCTGGAGTCAGCACACAGAACTTGATTTATTTCAGTTTTAGATGGCTGGCTTTTTGCCTTCATCTGAACCCAGCAACCAGAGCATGAAATGCTCAATTTCACATTCAGCACAAAGCCCAGTCTGCTTTTATATCCCTTTTTCTTCCCTCCGGTGTTTCTTGGTACAGACAAGAAATTAGAGCCAGCAAGGGGGTTAAAACCAACAGCAAGACCTACAGGTTCCAACAAATTTGACAAACCCCTTTTCCCTCTCTTTTCTCCCTCTGCCAAGGATTTTTCTTGTCATACAGCACATCCAGCCTTTCTAGAGTCCACAGGTAATGTTCATCTGCCACAGTGATGGGCTCAGACTCTTGGAGGCACAGTCACACCATCTATAAACAATAAAACTCCTAGCTGCTATAATCATGTTGTCAGCAATGAGTAATATGTTCTGCAAGAAATGCCTGAGGAAGCTGCTGGAGTATGCTGAAGGTGGCTATAAACTATCCTTCTGAGAGCAGTTTCTTGACAGTTGGTCAAAATATCAACCAAAGAGTTACTGAAATATTCATCACAATTTTCTTTGCCTTCTTAAATTATGTTAGTCATATTAAAATAGCCATGATGTTAGGAGGTATTGTGAGAGCAGAATTCCAACTCTCCTCTCCAACACACACTCCCCAGACACCAGGGCTCCTATCAGCATTTTGATAAGCTCGTGTCAAGAAATGATGTGCCCCTGGTTAAAAATTAGTTATTTAAGAGAGTTATGAAAAAATTGGGATCTTTAAACGTTTGACCCTGAGGCAGAAGGGGGATGGGGGAGAGGGAAGGAGAGAGAATATGATAATCGCTTTAGATAACAACCTGAGTCATGGTAATAGCAGCCTAATTGCTATCCAAGTGCTTTCAGCAGGAAACAGGCACACCTAGAGAGGCACCTGTGCAGAGCAAGATTAGTTTTAAATGGAAGGACAGAGATATAAATGCACTTTCATCTGAGTGTAGTGGAAAGTAAGAAATAGTTGTTTATGTAAAAACTGCCTGAAATCCAAGAGCTGCTTCAGTTAATGGGATGTGGCTGGTATGTAATTCATGTGAGAAACAGGCACACTACAGGGCTCAAAGTGAAATGGGCATTTATATTTAGGCAGAGAAAAGAAAATAACCATATGTGGGGAAGAAGTGGCTGATGCTATCTTTCCAGAATAAATAAGTTTCTGCAATGATTATGACCTTTGTATAAAATAAAATAAAATTAGTAATGTCAGTCTGGCAATACAAAATAAGATCTTTCCTTGAAGGTCAGTATGACAGCAGTAAAAGATTTTCTTGGAAGAAAGCTGCCTCAGAATGGAGTGGTTTGTAGTTGATTGATAAATATCAAACATGCCCTTCATATGCTTTTGTACATTTAAGATTTGTTGTTCCTTCTCCACTGCTGCTCTCTGGGCACAGCCCCTGGCTCTGGCTGCAGCCCCCTGACACAGCAGCTGTGGGAGGTTTCCACTCGGGTTCAGGCCGAGCTCTTGGCCCCTGTTCTCCAGCTGCCCTCCCTCTCTCCTGCTTCGGTTCTGAGAAAGGGGATGTGGGGACCAGGTGCTGCCCACGCGTCTGGGGGGGAAATGAAGATTGGGATTTCTGAGTAAGAGACGATAAAATGCTGTTTTGTTTGCGCAGGACGAGGTCTGTGGAGTGGGGAGAGTCGAGTGCAAGGATCGATTGCGTCCTCTGATGAAGGATTCAGATCTTTCAGCAAGGGTATTGATTTACGCATTCAACTCTGCAAGTTGCTTTCCACTACATCTTTTGCAACTAAAACTCAGTGATGTGAATGTCAATAGACATGAACAAAAGCCTCGTGTATTGAAAAGTCTGAATCTCTATCTGTGGGATATAAAAAATGTTACACTTCCTTGCTTTTGCTCTTGTCTGCAAGTCATTTTCTAGGTTGTTGATAATGGATTTTGCATGCAGAATGTATGTGTGTGCCTATGCATTACCATGATTGTTACTTTCCCCTAAAAACAGCCTTTTTTTTGTATTTGTAAATAGCATTTGATCACAGTCTAGAAATATTGCATGCCAGAAATTATCTGTCTTGAATTCCTGAATAATAGTATTTGGGTAGGCTGTTATGGCAACAGAGGAACACACACTGGATTCAAGCATCACAGGTTCTCATGGCAACTTTTTTTTGTATACCTGCACATGCAGGAAAATATGCTGAGCTATCCCAGTAATGTCTGGAGAAACAGCAGCAATAGAATAAACTGACATGTTTATCACCTTACATTTGTTTTTGAAATATACATAAAAACCTGCCTTAAATTTAAAAAAAAAAAATAGAAAATAAAGAAAAAGCACACAAAAGCCAAAACAACACTGTGGAAACAATAACATGAAATCATTTTATGAATATTCAGTATAAATTAGTACTTATATTATACTGATACCCAGAACTTCAACCAATGGTGGATTGGCATTGTCAATAAATTTTACATTATGAACACTCAGAGTAGATACCAACCCTTGCCATGAGGCAGCTCTGGTTATTCATTTTTTCTTCTTTTTTAAGACTTGGTAAAATTTTACCAAATAGGACCTTCTATCAGAAATACATCAGATTGAAATGACCTTGACCTATGATACAAAATCCTAACAAAGGAAGTGTGCAGCCGTGCTGTCGAGCCCTCCATTTCAGCTTTTCTTGTGCATTCCAGGGCACTATTCACATTAATCCAATGGACTATGGAGCAGCCCTTTTTCTTCAATGTGCAATTCTCTTAACAAAGGTGAATTCTCCTTCCTCTTCTCCCTTTATTACCACCAGTGTCCCCACATGACCCCTCCACAGTATCAGGTGTGTAGGTACCCGGTAAAAGTGGTGTCTGTCTGTGATCACAGGTCCCCAGTACTCATTGTGAGGGTTCAAGTCAGTGCAAACCACACAGGATTACACACACACTCCTGAGGATGATGTCTGTTTGGAAACAGAGCTTGTGCTTCACAAAAAGTGGTGGTAACTCTTGAACAGGAAGACACTATTTAAATAATCAGGGTTAGCATAGAAAGAACAGCGAAGTGTCTATCCCTCAGTACCTTTAAGAACAAATTATAAAACCTTCTGGGAAGGATGTCCTAAGTAAAACCCTTAGGGGCAGGGAGGTGAAATAGATGACATCCCAAATTCTGTATTTCTACCCTACTACCTTCCCTATTCCTACCCTATCCCAGGGTAGGATAGCGGATGCCAGAGAGAGGAAATTTGAAATGATGCATTAAGTATGAGGGAAGAAAATGAACACCTGAGCACCTGGAAGTGTTTCACCTGCTCTTAGTCATTTTTCTCTGAAACATTTTTAATGTCTGAGGTTCATTAAAAACACTTAAAAAAACCCCCAACTTACTGGTCCACAATAGGAGCTGCACAGCACAAGAGTACAGGAAGTTTTCCTTATTTAATATGTACTGAAAGGTTTTATTTAAGTGGTGGACGGTAAATGCATTTCTATTAAGCAGAAAGTATCTTAAACTAAAAACTGACTTTGCAGAACATACAAACTTTCTACCATTCAAACACTAAGCATTAATGTGACTATATTGGGAAATATGCAGAGTAGGTGTGCTCATTTCTGAGGAAATCTTCCCACTGGCGATTTGCAAGAAGCGGCTAATGACAATGTCTTTGGCCTTGACAGTCTCCATGTTCCTTTCCCGTGATATCTGCATGCTGATTTGATCCACGTTAGTCATGATTAGCTCCGAGGCCAGGATCTGGGTGGGGGATGCCCTGTTTGCTGTGCTGTCCATGATGTACTGCTTATACAGTTCCACCAGCTTCTGCTCGAGGTAGTCGTTGAGGGCAGAGTCGGAGAGGGGCTGCAGGTGGGGCCCTAAGCTCGCCAGCCGCCAGCACGAGGAGTGGCCTTGGACCGGCCTGCGGATGGTGTCACTTGTGGGGGGAGCCTTCACAGACTCCATGGGGAGAGGAATCTCTGAGGACTCCAAAAAGGGGCCTATGCCGCTGTCACAAGCAAAATCTGTTGTGACTGAGCTAATTGGCACCACATAGTCCCCAGCTATATGCAAATCGTTGTAGTTCTTGCAAATGCTCTTGCAGGAAGGTGGAACCCGGTAGGTGACTTTTTTTGTCAGCTCTTCACAGACATGTGTAGCTGGAGGTGGCTGCCCTGTGGGCGTTGGGTGCTGGACAGGCTGTGGGAGATTATCCTTCTGCCTTCTGCTGTGCTTGCTACCTCTAGAGCAGACTGAGGAAATGCACTTGCCAGCAGATCTGCATCTCTGAAGGAGGCTTTTCCCTTGTGCTTCGCATGTGGAAGAATAGTTAATGGACCTCATTTCATACACCCCTTCATCAGGCAAACTCTTGTAGAGTACAGGATTCAGGTCTTCACACAGGTAGGTGATTCTATGAAGGTATCCTTCTGACAGCATCCTTCTCCAAAGGAAAGGAACCACCAGCAGACAGAAAAATGATAAGAAGAAGTTAATTACAAAAAGTTCATTTTAAACTCACTGATCTGTGATTACACTTAACAGTCTTTTACCAGCTGCAAAGAGATGTCTCCAATTTGGATATGAACAAGAGTGTCTCTGCCTTGCTAGAGGGCTTGAGTCAGTGAGTGATCAGCCAGTCTCCCTGTTGTGCTCTTAACTCAATCTCATCAATCATATTCTGTATAAAATAACGTATGGCACATCTAATGCATCCAATGGCAAGTGAGTTGCAGAGAGAGAGACAAGAAGTCTTTTGTCGTGGAACAGCTGCTGTAATAGCTTACACTTAAATACATCTAATTTTGCTCTGGAATTCATTAAGAAGCCAGGGGTTCCCCCTTTTTCTCATATGATTTGAAGCAACTTTTGTTGTGTGTGGTTTGTCAGCTGCCTCTGAACTATGATGATTTGAGATTCATATTGAGAGTATCACCCCTTCTGTTCCAGACTATTCAACAGCTGCAGGTGTGGTTCTTCTTTCATTAAAAAATCTCAGACCATTAAATTTGTGCTTTGCACTTCTGCATTGCAATCAGGATGGAATTGATTGTCTCTAAGTTTTAGACATGAAAATGTCAGTGGAAAAAGCAAAACTTTTTGGAGGCATGATTCATCTGGCCTGGTTTAGACACCTAAATCAAAATGAAATGAATTATGCCCTAGATTTGCTTACCCCTCTCCAGTTGCTATAAAAGGATCTTAAACTAGATCCTAGATGCAGATATCTGCAGGGTGCTTTTGAAGAGACAGATTTCAGTGCTATGCATAGGAAAGTGCACACCTCAGAAGTACTCCAGCTCGCTCTTTCAGTGTGGGATTAGTTGTACCACAGCTCTGGAATCAGTTTGCATTGCATTTCTGCAAAGGCACAGTCAGGTTCCAGCAGTCACTAACTCTCTCCACTGTCTGAGCAGGCAGCTCAGACCCAAAAGGTGCATGGACATGTTAAAGACAGGACTTGCTAGCAAGGACACACATGCATCTGCACATCAGTAAATGTTCTGCCCAAGCTTTAGCATCTCCACTATCACAAAAATTGTTTTAAATCCAACTCTCTTTTTTTTTTCAACAGATGTCTCCACTATCACAAAAATTGTTTTAAATCCAACTCTCTTTTTTTTTTCAACAGATGTCAAGGATACAAATCAATGGGAAAGATGTTCTAAAGAAATTGTTTGGTCCAGCAAAGGAAAAGTAGATTTAAAGTAAAAATAAATTAAAATTAAAATTATTTATATAGTACAAATGGTCTTTTCCAAGCGTTAAGGGACTCTCACTTCTTAGTAAAGCTTTTCATGTGTCACAGTTGCTAGTGACAAATGCACTAAATCCTGTCTAAGCATGGAGATAGACTTTGCACAGACGTTACGAAGGAGAGAGTGTGAGAAAAGACTTTCCTTGAGGAGAGAGAATCACTTCCACACCATGAAGAAGAAGGTTGAAGGGAAAATAACCTTCCTTCAGGCAGAAATATTAATGGGAATTAGATGTGTCCAAACACTTGCCTTGGTGACCCTGGATTCTCTTTGTTGCTGCCAGCTGTGTGAGATTTCCCATAGGCAGTAACATTTAATCAAAAGTGACCTATTTACACAGAAGGGGAAAAAATCATGTTTGGGGCTTGGCAGTCCTTGCAGTATGCTGCTGTTGTCTTGCTTTAGGTTTTAGCTTTGATTAAGATGCCCCCACAGAAATCTTAGCCAAATGCTAGAGCTGCTCAGGTTGCCAACTCTCTCTTCTGCTTCTGTTTCCCCCCTTTTTTTCTGTTCCCTTCCCCAGCCATCCATGGCCCAGATGTCTTTATTGCAAAGTCACCACTGACTGTGACTAGCTTGAATCTGATATTGTTATACATTTATTCATATGTAATTTTTTATGTGGATTGAGAGAAATGAGTGGAAATGTAACTTATGACCTATCCACAACTCAACCAACATAGGCAAAGGCAGTTGTGTTCAAGTAGCACATCACACTTTGGTCTTTCCTGCTCCCCAGATGTGAGCTGTTTCTGCCATAAGGTGCTATATGAGGGAAATGAAACCATTGGTTTCATTTCTTTGCAGTGCACTCTGCTATGCTTATTTTAAGAGTATTGGAGCACACTGTTTGAGACAGGAGTGGAAACAAAAGAACTGGCAAATTCAAAAATATTAGGGTCTTGTACTCAGAGTTGTGTGTTCTGCTGAATGAGTTACAAGCTTACCCTCTGAAGCTGGCAAAGGCTGTCACACTAATCTGGCTTTTCCCAGCTCTGCAATGAAATCAGACTGAAGTTTGGATAGGCTGTGTTGAGAGCATGAATGCAAAAGGGAGGTGCATGTATCTGTGGTGTCTCTTGTCCTAGCACTTAATATAATATATACCTCTGTCAAGTTATTATGCCATCACTCCAACAGTCATGCAACTGTGTCACCTTCAATTTCTGCATTTTAAATCTGATAAGGATTGCAGTTTTCATTAAGTCTGCTTTCTCGTGCCTCTTCTCTTAATCCCTTCTCCATGCCACGGACACACATACACCAGGATTCCAAGGGCACAGAGATTATATCTAATGTCTTTCAATATTTGGGTTTTCATGCTCCTTAAATCCAGATTTCACTTCCATCTGCCTGAAAATAATTGTGTAACTTTTTGTTGCACAAGGAAAACCAGTGCCTTTTACAATTCTGATCTGACACATTTTGCATGTGAGGTAAACAAAGGGATTTTTCCTTGTGTAGCTACTGCCCTGGCAATGGGCACTGACTACATTCTGTCTATGCCTAGTGGAGATAGAGGGAAAAAACTGTCTGGTTTACACTGCCTTCTTTTCCATCTGACATAGACTTTATTACTGTCAGATGATCTTAAAAACTCATATGTCTTGCCTGAGGTTTTTGTTCAGTTCTTCAGCAGAAGAAAAGCCTGAAGGCAGGATGAATGTTTAAAGTCACGTGGAGAATCCAGGGGTATTACCAGTGTGTGGCAGCAAATTTGCTAGGTTGTAATGCTTGTAGACAGTGCCAGTGTTTGCATAAAGACCTCAGATTACAGTCTGAGACCAGGAAAACAGAATGGGAGTTCTTGGCTCAGGATAAGCAAAACACTTACGGAAAACCTGAGAAGTGTGCACGAAGAGATATGGTAAATTGTGTCCTGTTCAAAAACCTGAACAAGATGAAAAGTTGCTAGAGAGAATGGAAAGAACACGGTGCCAGCTGGGCTCGCAGCTCAGTGGGGAAAGGGACATTCTTCTGCATTGCCAAAGGGGGGGATGGAAACTCACAGAAGAGACAACTTTGTGTTGAATATGTCTGACTTTCAGATCTCTGAGCAGGGCTCTGACTGGCATTAAAGTTGTGCTGCTGGGGATTGGAGCTCAAGTCTTACCACAGGGTATACCTTGAGTTCTATCTGATATACTAGATGGGATCCCAGATGTCAGTCTCCCTGTCTCGAGGGCACTCAAATCCTATGGATCTGTCTGTAGTATTTTTTCCCTATTTTAAGAGGCATTTTTCCAGTCTGTGGAGATACAGACAGATCCCCTCAGTGAGGTGTGGGATCTACCTCAGATTGCCAGACACACACGCAAGAGTCCTGGCAAGCAGGACAGTCTGTAGAGCAAACTCACGTGTATTGCAGAACCCATATCTCACCTTCCCCTGGGGCTGGTGTGGAACAGCTCCCTGGAAGCTTCAGTGCAGCCAGAGTGGGAAAACCAGGATAGTAAAGAAGCTAGTAAAATGACCTGTGCACATGGGTAAGTAGAGCCTCTCCTTAATGCCTGAAACCTATAGATCTTTGGTATCTGAACCTCATTTGGCTTGGGTACAGATAATGCTGATGACACCAAACTGTGTGGTGAGATGGACACATCTTACAGGGAGACCTGCACAGGCTGGAAAGTGGGCCAGCAATAACAGCATCAGGTTTAACAAAGGCAAGTAGCAGCTCCTGCACTGGGATGACACACCCAAAGGGCCCAGCACAGGACCTGTGTGCCTGGGGAGCCCTGCTGAGAGGGACCCGGGGGCCCTGGTGACCCTGAGCCAGCAGTGCAGTGCTGCAGCAACGAGGAAAATCAGATCCTGGGCTGCACCCACAGGGGCACAGCTGGCTGAGATACAGACAGGATCTTCCCACTCAGCACCTGTCAGGCTGCCCCTGGAACATCCAGTTCTGGTCCTCAAAAATTCAAAAAAGGTGTGGACAGACTGGAGAACGTCCAATGGAGGGCCAAGATGATGATCAAAGGGCTGGAAAATCTGCCTTGTGAGGAAAGTTTGAAGGAGTTAGGACTCTTCTCCCTGGAGAAAAGAAGACTGGGGGAAGGGGACAGCTCATCATAGTATTCCAGTATTTGCAGCTGCAAAGAATACAGAGGCTCTCTCTTCACGAGCAGCTGCATGGAGAAGACAAGTGGCAATGAGCACAAGTTGCTCTGGAATAGAATCACAGAATCATTTAGGTTGGAAAAGGCCTCTAAGATCATTAAGTCCAAGCCAGCGCCATTATGTTCACTGCTAAACCATGTCCCCAAGTGCCGCATCCTCATGATTTTTAATGCTCCAAGGGATAAGAGGGAAGAGGTTTCATATCAATATGAGAAGGCAGTTTTTTACAGTGAGAACAAATAATGACTGGAACAACCTCCCCAGAGACATGGTGGAGTCCCCTTCACTGGATGTTTTCAAGGTGGGATTGGACAAGGTTTTACATAATCTCATCTAGGCTTCCTTTCCCATGAAAGGTTGGACCAGATGGTATTTCGAGGTCCTTTCCAACTTATGCTGCTCTCTATGATTCTACAAGAGCAGTGGCTGCTGTTTGATATAGGAGTGGCTCACTTTGCCCACAGCAGAGGAGAAGATGAATAGCCAGGGGATGGTTTTGCACAAGCATCTGAATGCTGCCCACTACGTGTCACTTCCTCTCTCTGCTGCTGCTGCTGCAGCTCTGGAAGATCTGGTGCCCACAGAGCTGCACCATGAGGCTCTTTCAGCAGCCACTGTGAGCCAAACCAATCTTGTCCCCTCCCCACAGCTCTCTTCACTCCGATCTTTTAGTCTTCCTACAGGAGAAAACATAAGCCTTGCTCTTCTTTATTCACATATCAACAGTTGAAGAGATGCAGAAAAGCTAGGAGTACCTCACCCATGGGGGAATGTGGGCTGGTTTGAGGGGAACAAGTAGGTTTGAGAGGAAAATAATCCTGTATATCAAGAGTATGAAGGAATGTCCTGGAAGTACAGGCTAAAGGAAGCAAAAGAGGGGAGACGTCTTCCCCAAGAAGTCTACTATACTGTTGAATGCTCTTGTTATACAATTGCCTACTCATTTTTGATCATGTTAAATGGATGACAGTGAGTTTCAGGAGCATTCAGCTTCTTCCATTTAGAAACAAATACATTCTCAGTGTATTTTTGAATGCTGTTGTATCTCTAAGTTGAGACTGGGGGGACATGCCTCCATAAAAATACAATGAAAACTGTATGTTTGTAAATATAGCTTCTTGAGCTCTGGAAGTTTCCCATCCAAGTTTGTCTTATCAGTTCAAGTTCCTTGAAACTTCATATAGGCCAAGCCTGGTTCATCATTTTCCATACCTTTGTTCATCATATATACCTATACAAAGTAGGTTTAGGACCCCATCCATCTGGTTCAATAGCATGTTACATCTCATATCCACAGCTGTAAACAACAGCATGAAATCTAAGGCAGGAAAGAATCAGGCTCCACATTCATAAGGAAGACTTGACTACATAATATTTCTACCCTGTGCTTTTATCATTTTCATCCTGGGGTGGAAATCATTTCATGTCTCAGGATGTCTGTGTTTATTTTAATGAGTTGTTAGCTGTTATGACTGAACTACATGCACTACAACATTTTGTATCTAAGCATTTGAAGTAAAGGGGCAATAAGTCCATGTGAACTCTTACAGAAGAGAATACAATTTCTAGAAATGAAAAGAATAAAGAGTAAATCAAGAAAGACAGAAAAGGCAGAAGGTGTTTCCCAGGAGTGAGGGAAATGGTCCACAAAAAGGCATTGAAATGTTAGTCACATTTGCTGTAGAGCATAAAAAACAGGGGAGAGGAGACATGTTGTACATGTACACCCACGTTGAGCTGTGAATTTGCAGCAAACCGGGAAATTCACTAAGAATTGAGAAAATGAAATGATAAAGTTTCTTTGTTTATCATTTTTAACATCATCATGTTTTCAGAGAAGTCTCATCTTTCTTTTTATGAACTTTTAAAAAAAATATGATGCCCAAACTCATCTATTTTGGTGCCTATTTTTATTTATAATCTACAGAGTATTCCAGTTGCAGGACATTACTTAGTACAGTAAAATGCACAGAAATTTCAATAAAAATATCTTAATTACTATAAAAGCAACGCAGCTCATAAGACTCACTTTAAAAATATTCTGAAAAACCTGCTTAGTCTGATTTTATGGAAAAAAAAATTCTTAGAAGTATCAGAGGAAAAAATTTGTTTTCATTTTGAAGTCTTATTGCAACCACAGCTGGTCATTGTGGTGAAGATAGCACCTTAGAAATGTTCTCATCACTTCTTAAGGCGGCAGAAAATGCCTGCAGACAGAGGCTGAGACTCTGCAAACACAGGTGCATTCAAAACAGAAAAAGTGCATCTTCATTTTACCAGCTGTGGTGCCACACAAACAGAACCAAGCCACTTTGATAAGCAAGGGCAACATTTTCATACATTTCTATAATATGCAGTATATTTTAGTTCTTACCTCCAAAGATACAGCAGCTGACCAGGTACAGAAAAAATGATGTCTTCTAACTAGTTTGAAGCTTCCTGTGAGTCTGTCCTACCCCAAAATGCAAAGTTCTGTTTTTATTTCCTTTTTAATTACACTTCTAAGATAACATCTGTTTTACTTCTAATCCTCTATAGCAGAGAAGTATAGAAAGAAAGTCCCTTAGGAGATGAGGGGGTTTTATAACTGACTGCACTGCAACACGCTGAAGTGGCTTCCTCTTTTATGTCCAAATGAAACTTCATTGTGAAACTGTGTACTGTCAAAATAGCTGATTGCAACACACTCAGTCCAGGCAGATGGACTGTTGTAAGAAAAAAAGCCCTGGTGAGTCAAACATTCGAACAATCTTAGGGAAACTGTTCATCTGTTGGCAGCTTACAGTGTACCCCATTTCAGCCACTATCCATCCCTCTCCTTTTAGCTCACATGGCGAGACATCTTGACATGTCAAAACTGTCATGCCAAATAGGTTGGAAGAGTGAGGTGCCAAAGCAGAAATGCATTGCACAGCAGACCTCCTTTGCTGTCTGCAGACCCTTGTACATATAATTTTCCACCAAACAGCACAGCACAGCTGCTTTACCAGGTTTTGCTTTGGCAAACTTGGCAACACTTGTCAGGACAAAAGTTAGACCTGAAAGTTAGGCCTTCTCTGTTTCAGCACTCAGTACCACACCCAGGCAGTTTGTCTTAGCAGGGGCAGTGGATGAAAATACCAGGGGCAAGCAGAAATTCATCCTCCAAGTGAACAGTGAATATGGTTTTGAGATGGGTGTTGGAGTATTCCTTAAGGGCAGAAGACAAATACTGCTTGAAACACAAAACTGGACTCTTTGAATTGATCTCAATAGGACATAGAGAATTTTCTTTAAAAGGCATCATTATGCATCAATACATGGCAGTAATAAGAAAAATATATTAGAAATATATTTTAATTCTCAGTGAATTTTAACTTCCTCATTCAGTACCATGTGTTTTTCTCAGAAGCCTCCAATTCTGCCAGCCAGAAACAATACTTCTATTAACATCATTCCTAAATATTCACTATGATGCAACATATGATAGGGACTAATATCAAAACCTTTTCCAAAATCTTAGGCACAGGCATGGAAAAAGTACAAGTGCCAGTATGTCCCTACTTACACATCCGTAGCTAATTCATACAACAGTTGAACAAGTAGTATTGTACCCAGTCATACGCCATGCTAGGATCAACAGCATTTAAACAGCACAAAAGCTGGACAACACTGGCAGTTTAATGCAAGTCTCATCAGATACCTTTGCTGTAAAAGTGCTCCCTGCAGAAACAAAGCTACTGTTGTAACAGACCAACTCTTTTATGCTCAACATTAAAATTAATATTAACATTATTGTAATTTTTTCTCTGATCTCTCATTTGTACTATGGACCAATCTCAGGCCTTGTCAAATTTATACTGGTCCAACACTTTTTTTCCCTGTTTCCTTACCTGGATGAAATGTATTGAGGGGAGCAAGAAATAAATCTCTGTGAGGTTTTATCTCTTCTGTAGATCCAGACTGCTCTATATTAATATAAGCTCAATATTTCTAGTTAGACTGTTGGGAAAAAACTTCGGTAAAATAAAAAACCATTTCTGTAAAGGTCCTCAGAGAGTTTTCAAAATATTTTTTTCATAATCTAAATCCATGCAAAACCAGGAAGATACATAATTTAAAGTAAAAGTGCTTCTGCTGCCAGAATAGCACAGCTATCCATAACCACTGTAAAATCAATCTACATTCATAGATTTATCTAAGTATGGATTTAAGACTTACTTTCAGGCACCTAGATTTGGATAAAATAAGTGGCCTTTTTTTTGTCATGCATGTAGAATGTTTTCAGTTCTCTACAGGAACTAAAACACTGCCTGCATTTCTGCACAGTAGCTTTGTGTACCTATGGAAGGGAGATGTAAAACTGTAATTTCTTGTCACCAAAATTGCACATTAACATCCTGACAGTCTAGGCTTTCAGGACACCCACTTATCCTAGTGACCTTTTCCACATTCCCTCCTGACCTTGGAAGAGTTATCCTCAGCTAACAAGCACTGTCCTATATGAATTTTTGCCATGTGGGTTATAAACTGCTCTGAGTGCAGCACTCTGAGGCCAGATCCAGATCTGAATGAGCTGGGTACAGCATAGCAGCACCTGACCCCTTTTGCAAAGATTCCCACATATGCTGTGCCTCCCATACCCAGCGAAACAGATGTGAAAGGGAAGAAAGCTTCAGCACCCTAGGGAGTCTTTCAGCCAGTCTCCTCATCTGTAAATGTAGCTCAAATTGTCTGAGGCCATGCCAAATTATTTTTGTCAGTGTAATTCACCACAGCAAGCCCAGTGCATCAAGATTGTGTATCCCTACCCTCCGCCCCCCAAAAAATAAAAACATTTCAAGTAAATTGCCCTGTTTCCTTGTCTACCACATTATTCTACTCACAAAGGATTTCCTTGAGGAATTTGCTTTAATTTTGATCCTAAGTAATTTTGATCCTTAGCTTTTTATTTCAGTTCAAGAGTTTATCTTCAAGACAAATGTGGCAGTTGTTTGCCCTCACTCTGCTTTGGCTGGCCTCTGCTTAGCCTGGACCTGTTTAGTCAGAGTGCAAAGGCAGCTGCCTGTCATTTGCAGGCGAAATGTTTGTATTCTAGAACTGATAAATGGGATCTTTTGATAAGACAATATTCCATAGCTTTTTATTAAACTTAATAATAGGAATAGGTGCATAAAATAAATCAATTTTCCTGTACATATTCTCAAGCAGGTATGTACGCAGCAAGCTCTCTCTGGTTATCAAACAATATTAGCTCTATTCTTATTTGATATGGCTATACCTTTAACCAGGAATTTTGAAATTAAAAGGGTTAAGGATACCACCTTAAGATTATTACCTAGTTTATAAGTACTTTGTGCAATAGGACAAAGGGGATATTTTTAAACCTTTTGACCTGTGGAAGGAAAGATTTTATGGGAAGGTGATAAGCATATTACCCAGTATTTCATCATAAAAAACAATCATGAATGATTTATATTCCTTACAGAAGCAAAATCAGATGTATTTCAAGCTTCCCAGTATATGTGGAAGTTTAACTTCATTTGAGCTGAAAACCCAGTTTTCAATGCATTAATTGCACCAGTATAATCAATTATTTGAGTAAACCAGCAGTCTTTAAACAGGGAAGAACCTCCATCATACACAGTTTTCTTTCTTCCCCCTTCATTGCTGGTAGTAGTAAAAAGATCAGTAGAATTTTCTAGGTAAAATGTCAGGATTCCCATCTTCCAAATGAGTGCCAGGCAAGTCTGGTTTTGAGATACCTCAGGCCGAAGGGAGTCTCCTGGATTAATTACTCCAGCCCTTTACCTATTGTGTGGAAAAAAGGTGGTTGTGACATTGTTCTCTTGGCCATGCACTTCCAAGGAGGAAAAAAAGACCACGGATGCACAGAGAGCCCTGCCATTCTAGAAAAGATGAAGGAGTTTTGTTGCCCATACATATTTGCTGTTTCCAGCCACCCATGGCCAGTGATTGCCCATGCAGCAATGAGAAGTCCTTGGGGCCCAGAGCCTTAACTCCAGGAAATCAGGGAGCACAGCACCTTCCATGTAGTTATATCCATCAAGTTCTGCACCCAGAGTATGATACTTCAAAATGAAGCAATTGTTTCATCACACAAAAGTGACCACTAAATCTTTTAGTTAACTGCAGGGGCATTTGTAGTGCAAGTACAAATAGGGTAATGATAGGGAACATTTGCTGCTTTTCATGCTCCTTCTAGTCCATTAAATATACAATTTATTCCGATGTTAAATGTCTTTTCTCCTTTGTAGATCACATAAATATTTAGTTATATGCAGACATCTCTACAGGTTCAATCTACGTGCAATTCAAGGAAACAAAAGCAAGGCCTTTGATATGAGAAAATTATAAGCAAGACCATTGCACCCTCTGATAAAATCTCCAAGGTCAAGGGGAGTTTGCTTTGGGAAGAGATAACAGTATTGTACATAGAATATTGAAGCTGTTCTATGTTACATTCCCAGCATTAGTCTTTTGTAGTAACAAGTAGCCAATTAGTGAAGTATTTTCAGTTCATGTTCTTTTCTTCTCTCACTAATTTACATTAAATAGGAGATTGATCTTGGTACAGTTCAGAAATCTTTCCCTTCAGTCTCAACCTCACTTCATTCATAACCCTTTATTTACCTTTAGTGATCAAACTGTTCCACCCATATCCTTTTTTTCTAATGGTCATAAATAATGCACTGATGTATCCTGAACAAAGTACCTTATTGTACAAGTGATCCCACTGACGGCAGAGACTATCCTGAGGTTTCCATGCATAACCACACATGGGCACATAAGCCTTTTAGCACTGCAGAGCGTGAATCACGAGTGGCCTGTAAAGCATCAGAAGGCAGCAGGCTGGGCGAGCTGCCCTCTTTCCATTGTCGGTGTCAGGCCAGAAGCCAAAATCTTCTCTTTTTTTATTCTTTTATCTTTTTTTTTGTCTTCTAACTAGTACCCTGATAACTTAGAAATGGATGTTTTTAAACCAGCAACCAAGAATATCTAAATGTCACCTACTTTTTGGCTCCCTCAAATAACAACATGCATAAAAGGTGGTCTACAATGTGCAGATGCATAGAAATATATTTACTGAAATCCTGATGCACGCCACAGATACTGTGCACAGCTTGCTCTGTGCTGCTGACTGAAATACCCCAGGGTACGATGTGTTTCAGTGAGCAGCAGAGAGGAGCCTGACTCTCAGCACACTGGGGAGAGTGCAAACCACAACCACTCCTCAAGCAATGAAGCATATTCTTCCCCAGCTCACCACCCAGCTCAGCAAAAGGCTTTATCAGCACCTATAACTCTCATGTTTGCACCTTCCAGATCTTGTTAGACAGTCTTCTGGGGTCATCTTTTAAGCTTCCCAGGATGCAGACATTAGTTCTGATCCTTTCACAGAATTTGTCTTCTGGTAGGTCTCATCATTCCCTTAAACGTCAATTTTTAGAGAGGAGGTTTAGCAATTACTTTTTTTTTTTTTAAAGGGGGGGGTGATTTTTGCTCAAGATGTATCATTCCTCTGTAAGTATTTAAATTTTCAAAATATGTACATATACACTGCAGGTTTGGTGGTTTATCTCAGTTTTAGATTTAATGGTTTTCATACATTGAAAACTTCTTTAAATGCTTGAAGTTTGCATAAATCATTTCAGCAATGTGAAAAAAAACAATTTTTTTATAAATCTGAGTGTGCATAGCAAATAGGAGTGACCAAAATTAGTATTTCAGGTAGAAAACAAATAAAACAGCTACGCCAGGTCCCTGAATTCAAAGAATCTCCTGCAGAATAAAAAAGGGCTTGAGTTCCTATGTCAGATCACTTCCTACCATAGGAAACCCACAGGGATGTTACACTGCATTCTTGGCTTCACAAGTCTGAAATGATTACTCACTCAAGTGATGCCCACTTAATTAAGTAGAAGCTAATTGCATCCTACCTATTAGATAGAAAGGTGTACCCTTGGATTACTGATAAGACTAACTAGTAGGTTGGGAAGGAAATACTTTTGCTGCTTCCACCTTTTATTGAAGGAGTCTTTTTACAGATGCAGTTTCCAAAGAAGAGATTCCAGCACCCACACTATCCTAGGAAGAGGGCAGCAGAGCTGAAGTGTTTTTACCAATTTTGACAGAGCTTGCCTTTCTTTTCACAGGAATCTTTTTCTGCTTTTTTGCCTCTGGGTGAGCTCATGATTCCCTTCTCAGCAGGTCTCCAGATCTAATAAATTCTAAGCCTCAGCAAATCCCAGCTGATAAGAGGAGGAGCTTGTTCTTTCACCTGGCTGCACCTTGAGAACAAGGAAGACTATTCATCTCTGCAGGACGAGTGTGGTACAGTATTTGCAGTTTTTTTCCTGGCTTTCCGCCACATTCCCACTGTGGCTACAGACACCCTCTGGGATGAAACACGATATTCCAAAGGAAAAACTGCTTAATTACATTATAAAAGTTTCAAATGTCATTTCCAAGAACAATAAAGATTGTCTGAAAGATTGCCTACCTGTATAAAATCCTGTCATATGATACATACTCTAATTCAAATGCTTGCATTGGGTCTTTGTTAAAAATAAATCATGCATCTGGCTGCTAATGTACTTCTTGGTTCAGTGACAACTACTCACTAGTGGAGAGGCTTTACAATCAGGCAAAGAGCTTTTACCTGTAAAACAGGACTGAGCAATAGATGAGGGCTTTCTTTTTTATTTTTTTTTTACTACATCTGTGTGTAACAAAAAAATCGAAGGCAGAAGGGATTTTTTTTGTTAGTGTATCAAAATACCACAAAAAATTGCAGAAATCCAAGAGGTATTACAGAGGTCTGGTTATTTTAGGTGTGTTGGCACATGTCGGTAATTTCTTGGTAGAGACACCCTGTGATAATTGGGTGAATTTCATGTATTTTTTTTCTCAAGTACTGGCTCTTAATTTGACTCTGATTTCCACATCCCTCCCTTTCTTACTCTTTCATCTTTCCAGCAGCCAACTTTTACAGTTATTCCAAATTCTATGTCAGTAACATTCATTAGAAAATTGTGTCTGAAAGCAGCAACAGAATAAGCAATTGATCTGCTGAGTAATTTTAACAAAATAATAATAGAAAACCCTCCTGCACTTTGGTCCATACAAACCAGAAGCCATCACTGTCCAAGGGGGTTTTTTTTTGAGTTAGTTAGGTAATCCTGGGCAACCATGCCATGAGTAAAGAAAAACAGGAAAGGCAGAAAATGTGAGGGTCTGGAACAATTGTGGACAAATCACTGGTTCCATCTGCGAAGAAGTGATGCTCAGCATGCTGCTGCTGAGCATTATCCAGGGGTATGAGACCTGGAAAATGGAGTGAGAGGGAGGAATGTTATCATGGAAAACTTTCTGAAAAGCAGATTGAAAGCAAAGGGTCACTGAGTTGATTTTTTTTTTAAAGAAGTGGTTGCTGAAAAGGGGCAGAAAAACATGAAATTGAGCAATTACACAGGCATGGAGAACCAGGGAAGCTTTTTCAGATGGAGGCTGCAACTGAGATTTTGCAAGGAAGACTGGTAGGAAAAGGTTATTTAGTTACATAAATAAGAGGAAAACAATTTCAGAAAAATGGATCCTGTGTGGTTTCTGAAGAAAACAAACATATTTACTTTAAGGTGGAACTTGGTGAGTTAATAAAAAGTGTATGTTTGATGTGGTACTTGGGGAATTTACTGAAGATACATAAACATATTCAGGAAGACTGGCACAAAAACAATACAAAGATCTAGAAATAAGATAGAGCATTTTAAATTTAAAAATTTAAATTATGAGCCAGCAATGCATCATTGTAGAAAGAAGGCAAATATTATCTTGTGCTGCATTAGGCAGAGCATTGTTTACAGTTTGAGAGAGCTGATCCTTTCACTTTGCTCCAGCCTTGAAGATATTCAAAACCAAATGGACACCGTCCTGAGCAACCTGCTCTCAAAGACTCGCCTTTGAGCACATATTTGGACCAGAGGATCTTCACAGCTGCCTTCCTGCCTCAGCTGGTCTGTGATCCTGTAGTGGTTTAATGTTTACCTCTTTATTTTTTGTGAGATAGGAGATCTGGAGGAATGCAAAACAGGCTCAAAACTTAAAGAAAATGAAAAGTTTATTAACAGAACTAAAAGAGAAAAGAAAATGCTAAGAAATTAAAGCAAAATCCCTCTTTCTACTCGCACACCCCCTCCTCCTTTTTTCTCTTCCCCAAACCAGCACAAAGGATACCACCACATAATTCTTGGTCAGTATTTACAGTTTTTAAGAATCTCTCCACTAGTGAAGAAAAAAAGAGGTTTCTTTTGCTATCCGCGGTTTCCCAAAACCGTATTAGCCACAGTCCGACAGCCCCCGCCCGGGATTAAAGCTGCCACCAGGAAAAACAGCTCTCCCATGGATAGAGGATCACATGGGCCACAACATGGGGTAGTCTTTTTTAAGGNCCTCCCTCCCGCAGGAACGGCCAAACCCCCAAGAGAGAGAACTTCCTGTCTCCCCAAGCCTTAAATACGGAAATTCCGAAAAGCGCAACTGGTCAAACGAGCTGTCCATCAGCTCAGGCTCAACCTACCACAGATCCTAAATAGGAAGGAGGTAGAAAATACAGCATTTGATACAACAGTCAACAAATATTTCTCTGCAAATGTTTGTTGGTACTACAGCATAAAAGAGCATTGATGTGTGAATACAATACAATGAAATACACAAATATGTGTGGCTGTAAGCACAATGACACAATAGACAAAAGCTGGATATAAAACTAGACAAAGAGATAGCAGAATAACCACAAAGGAGGAAAATGGAAACTACAGGTAAAGAAAGATTTTTTTATTATTTTTTATTCTCAAAGCAGCATTTGATATTTGATAATTGGGGCTATATTGGCAACACTATCAAAATCCTCTGTTTCCAAATGAGATCTGTAAATATTACATGACTAATTTTCTCAACTGGTAAAATCACTTAATAGCAAGCATGAGTTTACATAACATGTTCGGGGAAACAAGACAATTTCTTGTATGTGATTACAAAACAGGGAAACAAATTCAAGTGATTTCAGTAACCACTAAGGAAAACACCAAAGGTAGTGGCCACAGGCCAAATAATTACATTTTCATAGTAAAAGGTATGAAAGTATGAATGCTGGCATCAAGAATCCCAGAAGAGCAGAAGAATTTCTGAAAACCAATAAGAGGCAGAAAACTTAAAGATCAGGACAATGTGGATGACCTCTAAGTCAGTATTAAGGAATGTTTGTATCTTTCTGGGCATTATAGAAATGTTGAAAAAATATAAGGCTGGGATGCCAAGTAAAATTGATTATTTCCTTCTTTTTTTCATTAAATTGTTTATCTTTTATTTCATGTTAGGTAGTTGATATCTTTAATGACTTAGTAAAGCTACTTATTAGGGAAGAACTAGATAAATCATCAGAAATTAGAGATGCTTAGCATTTGTGCCTTTTTTTTTATCTCACATAATATCAAGCTGCACAAACATAATTATTTACAACATAGAAATTGTAGCCTAAAAATTATAGTAACGTATCAGATATCTGTATCATCATCAAACTCAAGAGCCATTCGTGCTAAGTGAGACAGGGCAAAATAAAATAATAGAAGAGGTCTGTAAAATAATTACACATACCAGATACCATGATAAGGAGCACTTAGAGAGCATAATTCACATTCTGCTATGGATTTACTATTACCAGTAACTGGGAAATATTTCACAACATCCCTGACTCACCCATGTGCGATACACGATGCAAGCAATTTTCATGGACATTTGTATCCAGCCTTTTACTAGAACAGTACTTTGAGCCCCATATTATTATGCCTCGGCAAAATTCAGGATTAAGGCTGCTTGCTGTCAAAGCAGGTTGTTTAGCACCCAGAGACTGCAGAGAAAAGAGGGCATATTATTGACAATGTTCTCTGGTAGCCCTGAGCAGCTCTAAAGTACCACTGCTAAGGTCAACAGTTCTGATCTCTGATAACTGCCCTGAAGGGTTGGACTTTTTTTACTGAAGTGTTTGAATCACCTAAGTCACTCTAAAGAGAAGACTGGGAAGAGACCATATCTCCATATCTCCCCAGTTACATCCCACAGCTTCTCTGCAAAGCCAGCTGTATCTTCAGCGTGAAGCAGAAGCTAACCTGAAGAGCAGAGGCTGCTTGGTCACTGCCTTGCTGCTTTTCAGTTGTGGTTAAGGAGAAGACAGAGAGGAGACAACTTTAGTCATTATGTGTCTGGCTTTGCTGCCAAGCAATGGGACCTCTGGGATGAACTGAGCAGGTCTGATCAGCTCTGCACAGCAATGGATGGGCACTTCCCATTAACTCTGAGGGTTTTAGAGCAGTCCAGGAAAAAGGACAAACTACCAAAACTACCAGGGACTCACAACCCTGGCAGCTATGGAGGGCAGGGGAGAGGAGGAGAAGCCAAGTTACCACTTTCGCTGTTTCAAGTGCTAAATTGAATTACTTATGATTAGGACATACCTCTTACATGGTGGAATGTTTCTTAATGCAACAAACATCAACCTGCCATGAGGAAAAGTGGGTATCTTTGTAGAGTAGGAGGGAAGGAGCTTTGTCCTGTCCTCTAAAAAATGTATTCTTACGAAACCACTTGAGAACTGAGAACTTGTTTTACCTGAAGACTGGAAAGAATCAACCTTTTACTTTTTTTTTTTTTCCTTAATTCTCCAGCCCTGAGGCCCACAGCCACAGAATATTATTGGACTGACACGCTCCATGGTGCATGCTTAAAGGCACAAAAGTGAGAAGGAACATTTGGGCCTCTTAAGATTTGAATTAATGAGATAAGATATAACTTATAAGATTTGCTAATAAATGGACACTCCACCTTTGAACTGCTTCTGCTGCAGAACACAGCCCAGTTCCTCATTCTTTGCCTTCTGAAGTAAATGAACTGAGCATTGCTCATGAAAGTGCAGAATGAACTTTCCACAGCTGGTGAAATTCCCTATAATCAAGACAGCCTGTGAACTTGAACCAAGAAATGAGAGGCAGAGCAACTGTGTAATAAGTATGGTATCTACCAGCTGCTCTACCTGTAGAAGGCCATCCCACATTCAAGGAAAGTATCTTCTCACCTTTCTTCCACAACAGCCTCTTCCTCAGTGAGGGATTACGTATCAGATTTCTTTGGGAGGCTGGTTATTTAAAGTTCACCTGAGGAGGGCTTTTTGCATAGCCAAAAGGTAGTGTGCCATTCTTAAATCCTCCCTCTCCTGCCCACAAAGCTCCCAGGAGAAATGTGTTTTGTTAGCTGGGACCACCTGTTTTACATACACTGTCTCAGTTGTCAAAATTATAAAAAAGTTAAACCTTCTGCTGATGTGTATAAGGAACAGAACTTCAGCCACAGAAGAGCTCTGTGGTTTATATCAGGCTTCCAATTATTACAAAATTTTAAAGAGGAAGAGGCAAAAAGAAAATAAGAA
Organism: Aleadryas rufinucha; assembly: GCA_013397815.1. NCBI lineage: Eukaryota > Metazoa > Chordata > Aves > Passeriformes > Aleadryas > Aleadryas rufinucha. The sequence continues at coordinate 56,961 of VZTH01004397.1, read as the reverse complement.
TCAGTCCTTTCAGAGAAGATATGGAAGAAATTTTTTCATTTGGATGTTGTGTCCTCTGATAACTGAAGGCATAACATAACTGAACATCTAGGCAAAAAACAGATGGTGTTTTCAACCTTAGAAGAGGTTGATGGGGTGACTTTCTAAGTAAGTTCCCTCCCAACCTAAATTATTTTATGAAAATAATGGCATTGAACTATTAGAAATCCACTTACTACTTTATGCTATTTGATGTATATTGTGATGCTATTTTAATATAATATCTGGAAATATTATATTATATTATACAAAATTTTATCTCTGTTTTTATTACATATATATAGAAGACATTTACTCAATCATACATGTTATATGTATGTGTATTAATTATAATTATTTAGTATACATACCATTTATTTTCAAAGTTCACATCATGCATTCATTGTGAATTAATAGAATTGTATTACTCCACATTTCATATGCCTCCAAGATTTCTAATACCCTCAGTTCTCTTTTGTTTTAGCAGACTCACATGCTCCACCATCTGAGAAGTCTGTACAAAATACACCATGCACGTAGGTCTTTTCTGTTCACTCACTGTTTTCATGTTGTTTACAAAAGTACAGCAAACAAAACAGTAAGCAAAGATAACAGAAAGAAACTCATTTTTATGTTAAAATTTTCATCTCATTTCTCTCTTAAGTAAACAGTGACAAAGCAAAGCAAACACACACATCAAGCCCATTTTAGGGCATCCACAGGAGAAAGGCGCATCTCCTTGCCTTCTTAAATTCATTGCAAAAGCTTTCTTTGACTGCAGGGGGAGCAAGAATTTTCCTAAAGTATTTTTGAAGCATTTAGCTGTGGTGCACTCACTGTGCAGTGTCTTGCTCGTTAGCTAGATAATTATTTCTCCATAGAACAGAAAGAATAAACTACACACATAGCATATGAAACACTGAGCAGTGTGTAGCCTCAGGCTGATGTCCTGTAGAAAAAAATATATAAAAGAGGCTAAAGTTATTAATTTAATTTCTTTGTATTATTATACCAAAAATAATTTCATATAGAATGAACAGCCAGATATAAATTTATCTTGGAATAACAGGAAACTTATGTCATTAGAACGGTATTTTTCTACTTCTGCAATAAATAGATTAATTTTACCAGTGCTACATTGATGTTCATCACCTGAATGTGTAGCCTTATGATTTTATCTAAGCCCTTGTTATCTTTTGTCCTAATATCCTCAATAAGGAGTATATATGGACAAATCATTCTTTTGTAGTCATTAGAATCTTAATAAACTGCATAGAAGAATCAATGCAGCTTCTAGAAGTTAATGTACTCACAGGGATGACTCAGAAATAAGGCAGCTGGAACAGTTTCCACCTCAGCTCTAAATCTGCCCCCAAGGAGCTTCTTCTCCTGCAGAGGAGCGCAATAACCTGGAAAGAACCAAATGCCATGAGTTAGCTCTTCTGATAATGGACCAAGAGCATTACTACAATTAGAGGTTGACAACAAGGAGCTGCAATGTGAATATAGACGTACATTCTGTTAAGAAAGCACTGATAGGTAGATTGAAATGTCAAAGGCCCTGGAATATGAGGGGATAGCATGACTGCAGTGTGCTGCAGTTATCAGGAACTCGCCTCAGGAAACCCAAGCAGGAAACTATGTTTTGAGGTATATTGAAGAAAAACAGGAACCTGCTGTTGGGAAACCATTCAGTCAGTGTATAAATTTCACATAATTTGACCATGTATAGAACTCCACAATAACCTGTTGAAATAGCCATAAGTGATAGCAGTGGTGGAGCCATCTTCAAGTTGCAAATATTAGCTGGTAACAAATACCTCCTACTGCACAAGCGTCTGTGCTTTAGAATCCAGAAGGCAAATCTGACCACTCTGCTTGCCTGCAATGCTCCTACCTAAGTGTTACTTTACGGTCATCCCAGGGAGAGACACCCTTATCTTTGCCTCTGCTCCAGCATCCTGCCCAGCAGGTTTGGCTGTAAACCAGCTGGCTGTGACAGAGGCAGGTGTTAACCCCAGCACTGCCCTGGGTTTCCAGGACTGACACAGGCCTGGTGTCTGTGCTGGATCAGGACAGTAAGGTCAGCAGTTCATCTTCACCTTCCAGAATCAGAGCAGGAAGAGCTGAACTGGTCACTGTTTCAGATGAGCAGTTTTCTTCTTTTTGAGAGTCATGCTCCTCCACCAGTGCACCGGAAAAGTGCATTCTTTAGATCAGCATTCCTAAGTATTGCTTAAAATATGTGGTCTCACCAGATGCTCAGAAAGCATACAATAAAACATAAAAATGTCAAATTCAGTCTTCAAAGATCAGTTCACACATCCACTTTCTCTTCAGGTGACTGGGCATTTTGCCTTAATGATATCTACTAGATATGTCATGGCTTTCTCATGCTTTCCTCAGGATATTTTAGAGTTTACCTCACAAACTCAGTTATCCTCCACTACTGAAGAGCCTTTTTTTCTTTGGCAGTTTCACTGATAGCTTAGTTATCTTCCTCTCTGTGTTTTTCTTGGAGTTTATTTTAGTGGATTACATCTGAGAGTTTCTTCTCTTTCTAGAGCAGGGTTATTACTTTCTTTCTTCGTGATCACAGCTTTGAGGTTCTGCTTTGGTAACCACAGAAAGAAATATATGCAATATCTTCCAGATTCATTTCAAATCCAATTCAATTCTCAATACAAACACAGCAAGGCATCTTTTATGAGGCTTGGCAAGACTGGTGTTCATTTCAGTGTCCCAAGTGAGGTGTATTTTCCAGCTGTCATGGGTTAGGAATACTATTTCTCAATTTAGTATTCCCACTAAAAAGAAAACCACAAGATACTCCACTCCCCCACTCCAGCAACAGAGACAAAAGGCTGAGATTATAGGTTGAGATAAGAATGATTTACTGGAAACAGCAATGAGATAAGAAAATGAACAGTAACAACAACAGCATTAATAACAAAAGCATACAAAAAGTGAGTGATTTACATCTCAGATGCTCACTGACATTCCAAGAGACAAGAGATGGGATCCATCTCCTCTATATTCTCCCACTAGGTAAAATTATAGGACGCAGTGAGATGTCCCTTGGGCTTTCTCTTTCTAGGGCCAAGCAAACATGTCTCTCCCAGTGGCTGTCTGTACATTATCTATGAGTCCCCCAGAAGGCCACCTGCAGGTAACTAACACCATTTTGCCTTACAGTATAAGCAGAGCATAAAGAATCTCCAAAAGACCTCAGTGTAGCTGAACTCTCCTGTCAGTTTTATGACAGATACACTTGTTTTGTGATGAAAAATTGGAAACATCAATGTATTAAAGTTGTTCTCAAAAGCAGACAGTACAGTCTAGTCTTTATGATAATAATGCAGCCATTAACATCTCCAGAATTTCCTAATAGATGGCTAGCATTTGATTTGATGATATGGAGGCTGAAGGTCTGTCAGCAGCTAAGGCAATCTTAGAGGTTGCAGCTGCTGAATATTTCATGCTGTCCCCAGTCTCCTCCACATCATCTCCTACTTATTCTTAACCTTTCCCATGCTCCTTGCTGTGGTAAGCTCTGCTTTTCCACCAGCTCTGGCACTCATTACAGCAAGTGAGTCAATTGAGCTTCTTGGCAGAGAACAATCTGCTTTTATTTTGTCTGGGTATGTTTTCTGCCATATTAATGAGCTCAGAGGACTCAAGAAAGGACCCGATAAAAACCAGACCCCGTGCACAACAAGCAGAAACTGCAGAGCCAGGACCAGGATGGTAGTGGTAAAAACATCATCCTTTAGAATCTACGTGAGGCTAGATCCACTTATCCTGTGGAATCCTTCCTCTGCCAGTTATTACCAGTTTATTCAGTCCTGTCCTCTCTAAGGACAACAGGAATGCAGTTACTGATTCCTGAGAAAGGCAGTGGCCAAGGAAAGCAATGCCTTTGGACCTCAGAGACAGCTGTGTTTTACCTCTGCTCTGCTAAGCACTTGCTACGTGACCATTGGCCTGTAACTTAGATGCTCTGGGCCCATCTCCATATCTGTAAAAAAATGCCAGCGGTATTACATTTTCACAAGAGGTTTCGTAGAGATAATACATAAAAACCCTCTGATGTTCATAGACAAATGTACAGTTCCTGAGGGCATCTAATTAGCTAGAGTAAACGACTGGATCGCTATATAATAATCAGTACTGAATTCTCAATGCCTATCTGAGGGTGTTGCACAGTTATTCAGCACGCCATCACCAAACTGAAACAGAAAACTGAAAAGATGGGATATATTTTCCTTACTAAGCATGTATTTTCCTTAGTAGAACATATATTTGACAGTATGCTTTAATAAAAACTGTGCTTCTGCACTCCCCAAAGACATATGGCACCTCCCACTTGAAATTTTATATTCTCTTCTTTGTTTTAGTTCTTCTACATGATGTAAGAGCTCAGGCTTGTGCAGGATTAACAAAATTTAAACCTGTTGTAGCAACGGTCTCAGGGTCTTCATGTAGTTCCACTGCTGCTTCTTGGTTTTAATATCTTCACCACATATGAAAACCAGAGCCTGGAGTGTACATCACTAAATTTTCAACCCCCAACAAGGATTTAGAGGCAAAACTTTCAAATATCAGTATTTAGAGCAATTGACCTGTTTTCTAATCCTATTATCGTACATAGCAATTTCACATAAGCTTATTTTTGGACATATCCACCATTCAGAGCAAAAAAGATACATGTGAAAAGATGCCTTTCATATCCAGCAGTTGCCTTGCCTCTGCTAACTTAAGGCTAAAGTACAGAATGAGCCTATGAAAAGTTGCCCTATCATCATCTTATGGACCACTAATTAGATTAACTCATTTGATAAAAATAATTTTAAAAAAAGCTAGCAAAATACAGTTGTTATGAAAACAATAGAAAGCTAACTCATTTTTAATGTGTCCCTTCAATGCAATGCATAATTTCAGGAGTAAATTTTGCAGTAAGTTGCCACAACTTTGTATGGAAGCTAGAAGACCAAGGTACCTCAGTTAAGGATTTTGAAGCCTGGAGTAGCTACTATACCACTAATGAATATTTATATCTCTCTGAATTATTAATTTTAATTCCCAAGAACATTTACTTTTATCTCTACAAAATTCTTGTAGTTTTTTCTTTTCTGATTTCCCCATTTTGATTTGAATAATAGGGCTTTGAGCAATGTGCTCTGTCTAGGGAAAGGTGTCCCTGTTCACTGGCAGGGGAATTATGACTAGATGATCTGTGACATCCCTTCCAACCTAAGCCATTGCGTGATTCGATGACTCTTGTAAAGAATTATTGGCTTAACAATGACTCTTCAAAGGACTTAGTATTAGCTGTCTTCAATATGTGAATTTATTTTTATTATTTATTTATTTTATTGTCCACCAGAAAGACAGCAACTGCAACAATGATTACTCAGGGCTTGAACACTGTGAGTGATTCTAAATATAAAATGTCATTCAGGGAAAACTATTGTCTAATACCAGGTCAAAAGTAAAACATATCCTGCGAGACATTCATTGCATCGCTGCAGTCATGGCTTCACAATAAAACAGTTCTTGCCAAATGGTGACAGAGTACTGCATGTGGACACCTTCCAAAACAAACGCAGGAGACGGAACTTAGAATGGCTCATTGCAATCGCCCTGCCCTCCTCGGGATCTACGGAAAGGTTCCCTGCACATGGGTGCTGCAGATGATCTATAGAAACGTGAGGGCACTGGCAGCCAAGGTCACGACCTGTTTGTGCTGGCTCCCTGAGCCAGAGAGACGGAGTTTATCCACTTGTGCAGGCACAGACACCCCTGCACATACCACTCATCTTCCCAGTAGGCAAAAGGGTGCATGTGACAGCGTGACACGTTACCCTGGTGCACTGGACACTTTACAACTACACCTGCTCCAGCCTAGCTCCAAATATGTGCCTTCTGTCCCTCCTGGGGGAGCCCAGGGATCTGACATCTGTAAGGAAGTGCAGGATTTGATGGCTGAGCCCTCTCTGTCACTAAGAGGCAGAAGGGAAAGACACGGACCTCTGGCATCCACTCTTTAATTCACACTGTATCACATGCTTGGAGTAGCCTGACACAGTCACATTTTGTCCTTAACTTGAGGTCAATAAAGAAGAATCAGCCAGAAAGAGCAGAATGTAATTGCCAACTTCCCTTCACTCTACTGAAATTAAAGACAAAAATCAAACTGAAACTAAAAAAAACCCGAACCAAAAGCAAATAATTGGGTTTATATGCTATTGAAACTAGTTCTTTAGGAACTAAATTATGTTGGCTCTGAAAAATGCACCGCAAATATTTATGTGCTTAATGAATGTCTTCCAATGTGTTCACTACCTTAAAAATATAATTTAAAAAAAGCAGTGGGGCTGTACTCAGAGACGGAAAAGCCTTCCATTTGAGTTCAGTTTACAGAACAAGAGGTCAAAAAGCTGCATGTGGAACAAGAGCATCATTTACAGGAACCTGCATTGAGTGGGCAGTTGAAAATAATCAGCAACTTTATAAACGTTACATTTTGAGGAACTGAATTCAACTTTCTTATAATTAAGTCCTCCAAAATCAATGGGAGCCTCCATTATTTTCTACCAGGCTGGAAATTGTTATAACAAGTATATCTAAATTCCAAAATCTCTCCTTCTGTCGTGAAAAATATATACAAGGCTCTCAGCTAGTACCTGACCTTTATTTTGTTTTTTTTTTTTCCATTTTGCAAGTTCTTCAGCAGGAGAACAGAACAGCTAACAACTTCAGCTGCATTGTGTAGACTTGCCTCAGTGAGATCTGAGCCAGAAGCAGGAGAAATTAGTCCATGTGGATATCCACGCTCCCTCCTTTAAAGGAAGCTAATTCCTTTAAAAGTGTCTCAGCTGAGCATGGCCTCACCCCATCTTACTGTAAAGGTACGGCCAGAGTTGCATCCTTCCTTCCCCTGCAGGCTTCCCTGGGACAGTAGCCTCTATCTCCACTCTGCAAATAGTATTGCATAATAAATACCACAAGAAAAAAACGTTCTATTCAAACAATGAATGGGAGTGTGAAGGAAGAGAGAGCACACTGTTGAATGAGCTAGGAATAATAAACCATTCTCCCTGACTCAGTATTTTCTAGTTTTGAACTAAAGTATTTCTCCCTTCTGCCTGTCTTGCATGCCTGTTGAGGGTTAAGGAAATATCACAGGTTATTTACTGTCACCCCTCCTGTTCCTGGTCTATCAACATTCATAGGCATTGCTAAACACCTAAGGAAATGGCAGATCTGCACCTCCTAGAGAATTTCTGTAACTCGGTAATCCTTATCAGTGCAGCAGTATTTCATGTTTTGCATAAATGTCTGTCACAATATTGCTTCCTCCCCTCTTGGATCTAGAGAGACCTCAACCTTTGCTGAAAATAGTCACACCTTATCTTGAGTTACAATACACTCAGAATACAATGTTGCAGTTTTTAACAGAGATAAAAGAAATGACACAAACCCCACACTTTTCCTAGGAATTATACTAATTAATTCAGATTTAACTAAGATCCCATGGGATTAATTTTTTTGAATTTCTAATTTTTGTGGAGATGCTGTAGCCTTGCATAAGCTTTCCTAATGAACTGCAGCTTTTGGCCATAGATTTAGAGAAGAAGCTCCCTGTGTCAAGTGAGGGAAGTAGAGGGAGGATCTCTGGCAAAGCCATTACGACCTTTTAGTACAAACTCTGTGGATCCTTCTCTACGGGTTGCAGCATGTTCCTGAGAAGGATGATCTCTTAACTATAGCTAGGTTCCAAGAAACAAAATACCAATCTTGGCTATAAAATTTGAGAATAATAGAAAGTCTTTGATAATATTTGGCAAGTGGTCCAAGTGTTTCTTTACTGTCAGTCTTGAAAATGTGNGACGGACTGAAGAGCATCAGAACTGCGCATGCCTCGAAAACAGAGTTGAAAAGTTCAAGCGCGAAGAAGACTTTAGAAGCCTTCATCAAAGACCCCCGAACTGGGGAGGTGCATGCGCAGTGCAAAGAATTATCTAATACCCATGAGATCATGCTACGTAAATTAGTTCCGGTGCGTATGTGATAATGCTGTAATGACATAGCAGCCTTTAGCGAAATTTTAGTGTATAAATATGCCGCCGCACTTGACACGGGCGGGTGAGTTAGGAGGAGATATCCCCCTCACCATCAGCGCTGCAATAAACAAATACCTGCTCTATAGACATCGGTCTATGGGGATTTATTTCCAGCCTATCTTTCAGGCATCAGATCGTACCGCAAGACTGTATTTGCCTCATTTCAGATGTTGCAGTTACGGGTTGCAAAGAAATCCGCTGCTATTACACATGAGCAGTAAGTGCTGTTCACGCCCCATCCAAGGCTCCTCGATGCCAGCTGAAGCACTAACAAACAAAGAAAGGAAGCGTCAGGCGAGCTGGGTAAGGTATCATGCAAAGCATTGCCAAGTGGCAGCAATCACACTTTGCTTATCACGGAGCAATTGCGGCAAAACACCCCGAGTTTGGACAACTACCAGTAATGTGTAGTAATGGCGAAGGCATATCTATTTTAATGTTGTCTGTGGGGGCTGATTTACTGGCACTGTGTGTCACTGGGAACTTTTCAAGCCCTTCAGTCAGCATTGTTGGCTTTTGCAATTCAATCCCGGCTCTTACAACACCAAGCGGTTTTTCCTGAACCACGAGTTACCAACACTCAGTAAGGAAGGAAGACCGAGATTCCATTTTTTTTCAAGCCAATGAATATCTCTGCAGGGTAAAGCTTTAAAGATGAAACAAGCCGCTTTGGGGTTGTATAGTAAATATGTACAGCATATCTCGGTCATTCATAATCTCTCAGCCTTGCACCGTTCCTCGGCACTATTCGCCCCGAACGTTAAGGGTTCCAGCGGATACCCCGGCTTGGCACCTCCCCAGCGGCGTCCCGCCTCCGTGGGGTTTCTTTCCGCTCTCCCCGATTACGAATGAGACACGTTTCGCTCCGTGGAACGCCGCCTCAAGGCACAAGTGACCCGAAAAGGGTTCCCGGGACCTGGTGCCGCTGCTCTCCCGGGAGCGACCGGGGCTGCCCTCAAGCGCCCCCTCAGCTTTCCCGCCTCCCCCTCCCGCCGGCGGCTGCCGCCTCAGGGGCGCTGGGGCGGGGCGAGGAAGGGGCGGGGGGCGTGCCGCGCGCCATGCGTCACGTGACACACCTCCCTCTCGTGCTCCCTCCCGCAGCCCGGCCCCGCCCCCGCCGCTCCGCCCCCGCCGCGCCCCGGGCGCCGATTGGCTGCGGGCTGACAATGCGCGGGGCA
>VZTH01004397.1:0-47547 GCA_013397815.1 Aleadryas rufinucha | reverse complement strand
GGTGGGAGCCATCGATCAGGGCACCAGCTCCACCCGCTTCCTGGTGAGCACAGCGCGGCGATCGGGGCGGCACCGGGGGCAGGCGGCGCCCCCGCGGCCTGAGGGGAGCCGCGGCTTCCGCGCCTTTACTCCCCTACGTCCCGGCGGGGGCCTCTGGCGTGCCCTTCGGGAAGGGCAGGGGAACGGGCCCGCAGGGCCGGGCTGCGCTGTCCCGGCTGCTGCCTCCTGTCTCCCGGAGAAGCGGCGCCGCTCGGCCCGGGGGTGCCGGATCCGCCGCTGTCCCTCCGCCGCGTTCCCGCCGCGGCGCGGGGAGCAGCGCCCGCCCCGCGAGGAGCGGTCCCAGGGACCGGCGTCTCTTGCTGCTGCTCCAGGGGACTGCGAGATCCCGCTGCTTCGAGCAGGCTGTGTTTGCAATCTTTCGGGTTTTCAATCTGTCAAGTGTCTCGCCCCGAATGGAATCAAATGGACAAGGTCCTCAGGCACTGGTGAAACAGATCCATGCGAGTTCGATGACTGATTAGCTGGTGTTCAAACAATGCGATGATTCCGCTGTGCTCCCCGCTAAAACCTGCCCGGGGCCTGCTGGAGTGACTGCTGCAGTTCCAGCCCTAATGTCAGTGCATCCTGTGCACTGTCGGTGTTCAGGTGGCTGAACCTGCACACCTTGTGAAACACTTGATTTGTTTAAACACTAGAGGAAGATAAGTTTAAGGATGGGAGGATTAATATATTAATCATATATATGACCCTTTAGTTGAAGGATCTAGTTATTTCTATATTATGCAATAGACTGTAACTAATGTTGTTATGTATGAAACTTACTATAGATACTTCTTGCTTGCAAATCTCTACAAATATACTGTCCCTTGGTCAGTTAAGTCATGATAGTTTGACTTAATTAAATCTCAGTGACAATTTCCTCCATGGAAGTGGAATAGAGATAATTACTAGACAAAAATGTTGTCAAATGAGCAAAGTATTAATTGAGAAGGTAAATGTTTTGGTTTGCCTTTTTTTTTTTAATTTTTTTAATGCTTCCCTCATGTGAAACGTTTCTTCATGAAGCAGGAGACTAGAATATCTTCTTGACCTATGTTACCATTATTACTCAATATCACGACCTTCATGCGATTGTCGAATGACAAAACACAGATCCGGGGGTGGAGAGAAACTCCAAACTGACAAATGACACCAGTGGGCTGTCTTGGATGCCAGTCAGGAGTCCTTTTTGGGAACGTTCTTGAAGAAGTTCCCTGTAACACATGAAGATAAATTCTATCTGCTTTTATGTATATGCCAAGTTAACTTTTTTCTTATACTAAAAGGATAACAGTAGTAGAAGTAAAACTTAACCTCTTTATACAAGTATTTTTACAAGTTCCTCTTAGAAGGAATTTCTTACACTAGGCACATCCATCAATAGCTTTTATGCAATCAGGGAGATTTTGCCTGTCTACATGAGGATTCAGATGCTTCCTAATTTTTCCAAGAAGTGTATTGGGTCTGTCACTCTTCAATTCTTGTATCCATCTCAGTTTCTCTCAATTCATGTCAAAATACAGCATTGTCTTTGGCAGTGTGGTCATGTCATTATGATGGTAAAGTTACATGGGTTTGAGGAAATAAGATACATGATCACTGAATTAAATCAGAACATGGGGGAGAGGGGAAGAAGAGGGCAAAACATGCAGAGATCTGCTACAACTCACATCAGTCATTCAGATAACAACACATGTATCTGGAGAATTCTGTGCTGGAAGGGGATTGCTGCAGTTAGAAGAGAGATTTCACCTTGAAATATTTTAAGCCAGAGTGTAATGAATTGTTGTTTGTGCCCAAATTGTTTCCTTGACTGTCTTATTACCTCTTGATCTTTTGCTTTTAGTTGTTTTGGTTACATTTCTCACTGATTTCCCTACTTCTTTTTTATTTAAATGTAGTGTTTCCAACAGTTTTTGTCTTCACCAAGTCACAAGTCGAAATCAGCTTGCTGCTTACTTTGCACTTGTGTATTCAGTAGTTCAGTGCAACTGTTACCCAATTTTTTAAGTGGAAGACGTATGATTTTGACCAGGTTAAAGAGTTCTTCTAGGTGAATAACTGTCTGGTCCAATGGGGCCAAAGAGTAGTGTCAGCCGTTCAGAGTGTAAATTTACACTTACAGGTGGCAGATTTACCAGTGGTGTTCCATAGCAGTCAGTAGTGAGGGCTGATACCCCATAGCATTTTCATCAAGAGTTATTGCGATGGGTTGGAATGTTCTCTCGGATGGGGGTGACCAGTTGACTGAAATTCCAGTTGGAGAAGGGGCCTGCCAGAATATTCATAAAGTTAAACAAAGTTTAGCACTTGGGACAGAATGCTAAGAAGCTGCTTAGTGAAAAAAGACGCAGTCCTGCTGGACAGCAAGTTGGATATATGTGAGCAATGCATGCTTGTGGTGGTGCACATAAGAAAAGTTCAAAAAGTAATTGTTATCATCTGTGTAGCACTTAGGAAGCAGCATCTGGAATACCATGTCTGATGTTGGACCCCGCAGAGGACAAGAGAGTTTGAAGAACTGGATTTCATCCAGGCAAGGGGCTCCCTGAAAGATCCCTGCACTGCAGCACAAGGCCATAGAAGGAAGGTTTAGGAGATGGGGGTTTCTTTCTTCCCAAGAAAGGGTAAGGGGTGTCCTCAGCTATCTAACCACAGTTTGTGGAGAACACAGAACCAGCCTTTTCTCAGATGTGCACAGAAAAAGACAGTGGGCAGTGAACACAAGTTGCAGCAAGTGAAATTTCAAATAGATGTAACTNTACCCCACAGGATACAAGACGTAATGAAACAATGTTTCACTGTGAGGGCTCTGGATCAGGGGTCGAGAAAGTGTGTGGAACTTCCATCCTTGCAGATACTTAGCTCCTGAGTAGAAAAGGCCCTGAACAGCGATTTAGGCTAGGTGACCTCCTGAGATTCAGAGTAAATTATCCTGTGCACAGACACAAGTTTTGAGTCACCTGCTTGCTTCCTCTGCATGAGCACAGAGGCTAAAGAAGCACCAGAACTCAGGTGCATTTCTGTTACTGTCACTCCTTATTTAGCCTTGCCTCACACAGCACACATACAGTGGTAGTTTATCCTGTAGCTTTACCCTCCATGAACCCTATTTTGAATCTTTACTTTCATTAGCTACTTTTGTAAAATGAACTGTAATTTTTTTTGAGATTGCAACTTTTCTGCTAAGCTGGGTTGAACCTGGATAACAGATTCAGAGTTATCAGGGAGAGCGCAGTGCTTTGAGTACCAGTACAATTGTTTAAGGCTCATTTTCTTAAGGATATCAAACAGGAAAATAAATTGGGTAGGCTAAACAAGTGTACCCAGATGACTGAATTCTGGCCAAGATGTTTCATTGAATATTTTCACTGAATACTTTAATCTCTCATGTTCCATTTCATTATTCAAAAATCATAAAAAAATACCCTATAGCTTCTTTTGTGAAAAGTCTTAGGATCAGGAGCTAATGGCCAGCTGAACCATTGTTTGATCTCTTGAAAGGTATTTGCTGGATAGTCTTTCTGTCATTTTATCCAGGAATAGCAAGAGTTGAAATAGACAGTGAAGTACCTATACAGTACTTTAAGTTCTAAGTTTGTCAGTTGGCCACAGAACATTTTTTTTTCCACCTCTGTGAAATATTTCTTTCTTCCTTTACTCCTCTCCAGAAGAAACATTCAAATAAAGCTATATCACACTGCAAGCATTCTTTTCAATAAACAAAAACTGATTTTAGGTAAGGAAAACATTCATACCCATTGAGCTTTCTCTTCAGAGGGAAATCCATTTTACCTCTCTATTGGAGTAACATGACCTTTTGGGAAAGAAAAAAACTTGATTGTATAACTAGCAAAAAGGATTAAAAATATTGTAAATACTGTTTTTCCCCTAGATCTTATCACTTAAAATACAGTGTAGTTTTACTTTAAAGCCCACAATTGTAAGCACCTTCCAGATGGTGGAGGGAGATCTGTTCATCACGAGCCTTCCAAGAAAGATAATTTCTAGGAGACTTGTTAAACTGTACATATTCATAAATTCTGACTTTCTGGTACTCGTAGTTAAATACTAAAGAGGGAATTACTGTTTGTCTGTTATCCTTTTCCCAGCTGGGTTGATTTCAATGAAATTTCAGAACTCCAGCTCTGAGCTTGTTTGTCTGCAGAGCCATGGCTGTTCCAGCTTGACAGAAAGTCATGAAGAGACAGCAAAAAATAACAGAAATAGCTTTTCTGCAGGCAGAGTTACATGACAAAGCTTGAGAGATATGAAAAGTTACTTCTAAAATCTGTTTTCATTATTGCCTTTTCAGCTGTGCAGCTTCTTTCATCGCTTTCATGAACCTCATACTAATGGTCATTCCTTGAAAATTGTTACAACTGATTGATATGAATTCTTTTCCACTAAGATAACAAAACATGACCGTAATACACAATAATATGTAATAATATGTAACTGCACCTCTTCATTTGGTGTGATGTATTATATTAAAGACCCTATAAAAAACTTGAATTAAGTGATCAGCCCTTGTGCCTCTCTGCTTGTTCACATACAGCACACCTCTGTAGGTCTTTCTTCTCTACAGTCCTGAGACTCAAGGCTCAAGCTCTAATTCGTTTTTGGGAGTAGAGTGAGGATGTTATTTATTCCTTTTCTTTAATCTCTCACTAGAGAATTCAATACATATCTTGTGGCTTTCACTTTCATCTCTGTTCAAGACAGCTGCACATGTCCAAACAGCCTAGACAATTCTTTGTTACTACTGCTGATAAAATTAGGGCAAAACTCATTTTGGCTTCCCCCCTCTCACACACACACAATTGAGAGATCAGTAGCATAAACTGGAATGAGTTCTTAATGAATATGAAAGGATTGAAAGCCTCTAGTCCCAACAAATTACAGAAATACACTACAAACCTGTTTCAACAGGGATGTATTGACCTTATCTGAATTATTCATACTTACTGTCACTTATTTTTCTATCTCTCCACTGTCAAACAGGGACTGTATAGGGAATTTTTTTTTTCAACAGTAGTGTTTTCTTTGGAGGGAGTGGGAAAGGAAGGCTTTGAGGTCCCATTTGTTCTATTTATTCGCTACATTATTTATCATTTTATAGGTTTAAATTTAGTGGCTCTTTCATATTTCGCGTCTTTTCGCATATCAGAATTCTGTTTATCAGTGTAGAATCACAGTGTCATAGAATGATTTGGGTCAGAAGGGACCTTAAAGATTACCTAGTTTCACCCCCCACCATGGGCAGGGACAGCTTCTACTGGACCAGGGTGCACAGGGCCCCATCCAGCCTGAGCTCAAACAAGGATTGCTCCCAGTAAAAGTTTTTAATCCCTTGCCCTGAATAACAGGGAGTGTCTGCTGCTTTTGTTGAGAATGTCAGAAGCTTGCACGTTTGTTTGTGATGGATTAGCAAAATGTGTTTGCCTAGTTCTTCTCTATGGACATGAAAAAATCTGTGCATTTATAGTGTTATTGCTTCTGTTGAAATTGTACTGCTGTCACAGTTTATTGCTGTGTCTGCAAATCACACAATCCATGTTCACTCAATGACTTTGTCTAATTGAATCTGACTTCCTGCTTCCAGTAGGAATCCTTTGCATTACCTTCTCTTTCAAGAAATACTGAATGATTAATGATGAATGATTACCACATGATAATTAACATTGTTAGTATGTCAGATATATACATACAAGTTAAATAAAAAAATCTTCAATCTTTCTGTCTTTATTCTAAAAACCTAGTAAATGTGAATATGCTTTTGGCAGAAAGGCAATTTCAGGTAAAAAAATCTTGCTGCATATATGTAAAACAGCCTCTCCTATTAACTGTGTTGTGTAGCATTTTAAGACCTATATCCCATTATGCAAGTTCCTTCCAAATGTGTAGTACTGACAGAGCTTTCTCTTTTATTAGGATAGATTCATGTCAAGCCTGAGCTGGTGGATGAAACACAGATAAGTAAATGTAGTAAAAAGAATTCAGTGGTGCTCTTTCTATGTAATCTTTCCAACTGATAGCAGAAAAGAATGATCATGTACCTTTTTAAGACTTCTTTTCTGGGCAGTAGAGCTTTTGGTGTTTTCCAGAATTTGTGCTGTTTTCATCCTTAGAGGTTTTCAACACCTGCCTAGAAAAGTTCTTGAGCAACCTGATCTAATGTCATTGCTGATCCTGCTTTGAGCAGGAGGTAGTATTAGAGATGTCTCAAGGTCCCTTTCAGCTTGAATTATTCTGCAATTCTGTTATATAAGTAGAATGTTTCTAAACTTCAAAGTTTCACTCTGAAGATACACTTTAAGGTTCCAAGAAACTAGAGAATCAGAACTTCATCTCCTTTTTGTCAGAATTGTTCTAATAGTTTCAGAGTAAAGTGTACTGTCTAAATGATACTAAGAGTTTGTGGATTAAAAGCTTTAAGAGAAATTACTAAAATTTGTGGAACGAGAAGAGAGCACTAACAAGGACATATAGAAAAGATTCAGTTATATCCTAGAGGGTGGATGGCTATAACTGAATTTTGTTTCTTTAGCATGAGAGTGGTTTCTGAATCTGGCTCACCTCTGCTTGTCATAAAAAGGTAGGACGGTGTCCTACTGACGTGTTCTGCAGCTCACCTGAACCTGCTGTTAGATTTTACTTTCTAGGTCCCAGAATGTTCTTCACACAAAAGGTTCTGCGTGGTGCTGGGGAGAAAGAGCCGTTCCCACAGGAATGCCACCACCCCAGCCAGGCACTCTGGCTTTTACTCAGTGTACACTTCAGTTGAATGTTTCACCGGATGTCCCTCAGATTGGCCTCAGCAGAGATTCCTTTTGGGAACAGGCTGCTGGTAGTTAATGAGGGTTGTTGTGTATTCTCGAAGAGCTTCTACTGCAAGGCAGAACCTCTGACTTGTGATTCCTTAAGAACATCCATTGAAAGAATCCTCGTGATTCTCTACTCTGCTGGTTTTTATTAGAGTATATCCAAATTTAAGTTACTTTTCTGCATGTTCTTCTCTTTTTTAATGTGTTGTGTTGCTGCAGTGGCATTCTTTTCTTGTCAGACTGTTCATGAGCTCTGTACTTGTAGTTTGTTTTGAAACAAAATGGGTTTTGCCTAGGTACTTTCTTGTTCTTCAGTTTAGTCCCTTCTATGATTTGTCACAGATTTTCACTCTCCCTAAAAGTGAGCTGACCCAGGAAAACACACAAATAGCTCCAGCAACAGAGTGGCACAGCAGGAGCTAAAGAGCTGTTATTATCAACAACAGTGCATATTTTTCTGAGAGATATTCTAAAATGCATCAGGAGTTTAACTTCTGTAACCACCACAAGAAAAAATCTGGTTCTTTTCCAACCCATCAAGGGAAAAAAAAAAGTAGTTAAAATTGACAGACTGACAGCAAAGTTTACCAAAATAATCTTTGCCTACCTTAATTTTAAAAATGCATATATCTGAATCCTGGTTATATAGATATTGGGGTTGATGATAGAAAATTACTATCGATTGTCACAGCACTGCATTTGTTCAAAAGAATAAATGTTAATTATTGATGTTTAAACTTCTGTGTTCATAGAAAATTCCATTGTGTAATTTATTTGCAGGTTTTTAATGCAAAAACAGCAGAGCTCCTGAGTCACCATCAAGTTGAAATAAAGCAAGAATTCCCCAGAGAAGGGTATGATTTTTTTATTTTTTCATTTATGTACATTTTGGTAGAGCTTATGTATTTTTGTCTATACGTCATCAAAACTGAAGCTGCTTAATAATTCTTGGTAACATAGTATTTTCTATAAAAGACTGGGCAGAAAAAATGGCATAAAATAGCTCCCACTTGGTGTCTGGAATGTGCCCTGAGTTAGGGAAACTAAAAGTACATAGTGTTTTGCTCTGATCACTCATTTACATATTTAGCATCTGAACTTTGAAGTTTAAAACTAAGGTTTAAATGAGACTTAACATCTCATTTAAGGTGATAAAGCTGGTAATTTTTACAGTTGAATCACAGTCTTCAGCTTGGTCCATAGAAATATCTTAGTTTGTTCTCTGAGGTTTTGTTTGTTTGTTCCTAACTGACCTATGATTTGCTGCCAATGCCCTCTGTATAGAATAAAACAGAACAAAATTCTTTGCTTTCTGCGGATTGTTTGGGGTTTTTTTGTGAAAATACAGCTTACAGTTTAAAAAGGGTTTGAAATTCTTTATACTTTTTGTAGATCTGTAAAACATGTTTTGTAGCTATAATTGTATTAAAATGCTCAGCTTGTTTTTCAGACTATTATTCTTTTTTTTATGCAATTTTTTAGTAACTGGTGTTTACTGTTTGTTAAAGATGGGTGGAACAAGATCCAAAGGAAATATTAAACTCTGTCTATGAATGTGTGGAAAAGACCTGTGAGAAAATGAAACAACTGAACATAAACATCGCTAACATAAGAGGTACTTATGGGTAGAGGGCTTTAATGTGCTCATGGTTGAGCAATTCAGATACCATAGTTTTTTAAGTTAATAAATAGAAAGGTGGCAGCATGTGCCAGCCTCAAACAAAATGTTAAATTGTATTTGAGAGCAGTTTTTTTGGGGAGGAATAATAAGAAAATAAGTCCCTTGTGTATATTAGCAATGCAGAATCTACAAAGTAGACTTAACCTAATCTTGTAAAATCACAGAGACAGGTGATGAAGAAATTCTGAAATTTAATTTAGGACTTTAATTCAGGAAAGCTGTTTTCCCTGTCAGTGTTATTGCTGTCTCAGTTTGTGGCTGAAAAAGAGAGAGGTTTAGAGCATATAGGTTAATCAGCAAAGATGAGTTCTTAGAAGTAATATTTCTAGATTATACCTTGAAAAAGTTGGAAGCTTTTTATTTCCCATTTACTTTCCTCTTCTCCTTACCTGTTCCTCCCTCCTCTCCACTCTCCGTTCCCCCCCTCACCCCCCCAAAAAGGGGAAAACAAACCTTCTGAAAAGGATACTTTCTATTTTGTCCTGAAGCCATTGGAGTCACCAATCAGAGAGAAACAACAGTGGTTTGGGACAAGACAACTGGAGAACCTCTTTATAATGCTATTGGTAACTATTATACTTTCTCAGTATGTAATATCATAATATGAACATGTTGTGGAAAAAATGCTTTTGTAGTTTCCTGTGCACGAGTCGTTGTGGCCTAGCCTAGTAATTTCTTGGATTTTTTTATATCTGTGTTGTAAGATGTGTATTTGTATACACACCAGTGCAGTTTAAAAATGCCTATTCCATAAAAATTTTTACTTAATAAATAATTTCATTGGTTTTCAAAAAAAACCCCCTCAATGTTCCTGAGGGGTTCCTGGCACAAAATGCTCTGACTTGCACCCAATCACTTCCTTGGAAATTTTCAGGATGCTGTTGATTTAACTTTAAAGGAAAATCATATTAAGTAGGTTTAATGAATACTTATTGATGACTTAATGAATACTCATTCATACTCAGAGTTTTATTTTTCAACTTACCTTAGCTTTTCAGATATTGTCAGCTGAAAAATTGTAATTGTCTAGAATTGGTTTTTTAGGTCATGTCGAGTGCCAGATATAGTTTGGCATAGTATGACTGTAAACCCAGGACTCTAGTATAGTCAAATATATGTAGTTAACAGCTTTATCTTAAACCTAGCTATACCTTGATAACTCCAACGTAGTCTTTTAGTTGAAAGTTTACATAGAAATAGTAAATAATCAACCTGCTATTTGTTTTAGTCACAGTCATCTGCTGCAAAGTAGCATTAGTCACTTGCTTATATTCTGATACAGTATATATCCTATTTGGGGAAAATCCTATTTGTTTCTCAAATTGTTTGTTCTTCTAAATCAAATAAATTTATCTAACCATTTTTTATTTTTATAGCAGTACCTTTAAAATACAATGGCAATACAATATTCTTTCAACTACATGAAAAGATAAAAATAGACAGGAATTTACTGGCAAGAGCTGTGGTTTCATAGAAGCAGGCTGAACATGCCACTTTTTGTGTATTAAATTACTTGATCAGTTAATTTTATTCATGTTTTTAGTGTGGCTTGACCTGAGAACCCAGTCAACAGTCGAACGTCTTCTTAAAAGAATTCCAGGAAAAAACAAAACTTTTTCTAAGGTAAGAGATATTCCAGAACATTTAAATGCTAGCTGCTGCAGTATATAATTTTTTTGGATATATGTGTTTAAAATTCCCCAAAACAAAGTCAGTTGTAGTTTCTAGTCTCTTCTTAGCTTGTCAAATAATAAAAAATGTGCCTAAGATACCAATCTGAGACTAGAAATTTTTTTATTTCCTTAAAATAAATGGTTAACAGTCCTTTAATTTCTCACTAGAGGAGTTAAATGAGTAATAGTGAGACCTAATCCTGTGGTATCTAGCCAATATTAAGTAAACATTACGCACAAAAATTAAGATCAAGTAGAAAAAAACCTGGGAAATAATTTACTGGTATGAAATTTATTGTCCATTCTCATGCCTTAATATTGAAATTATTGCATCCAATCTGACAACTAGGAAGATCATTCATAAAGATCAAATTCATTTTTTTTTTATGAGCAAATATATAACAATTTGGAAACTAAATGCTTGCAAAAAGGTGTCACAATTGTTTGATTAATATTGTCCTTTACTGATTGTATAAGTACTATGTATTTTTTATATGTTTTCTTATAGGCAGGAAACAGATGTCAAAAAGCATATAAACTTACTTGAGTTTCAGGTTCTAGTAGAATACAAATTTCATCTTTCCTGTGTTGTCCTGCTCATTTTTGTTGTTGTTACTTATTGTCTAGTGATATGGAGATATCCTAGGTAAGACAGGCCTTCTGCAAACAACTTTTTCCATGTAAATGGTCTTTGAACTGCAGTTAGATAAGCTTTGATCTTTGTCCATTATTGCACTGGTCGTTTGATTTTGATGTTTTCAGACTTGAGTGCTTAGTACTTATTTAAATAACAAATTTGTGTATTTTCTGAGTTTTGTATCTTTTTTTTTCCCTTACTATTACCGTTTTTATATATAACTACAGTATTTATGGAAAAGATATTTGCATGGTGTTTAAATGAGGTTTTTTTAATTTTACAGTTTAAGACTGGTCTTCCACTTAGCACTTATTTTAGTGCAGTGAAACTTCGGTGGCTTTTGGATAATGTGGAAGAGATTAGGAAAGCAGTTGAGGATCGAAGAGCTATGTTTGGGACTATTGATTCATGGCTTATATGGGTACGTATTTGTGAGTTTATTATCACTCTTTTTGCAATGAATTTCCATGTCATGCAAGTCTCTGTGCACGTAATATCCGATGCCCACTGATGACGCAATTATGTCAATACAAGCCACTAAAGAAATTCCATTAAAGTTCCTTGCAAGATGAACTTGTACTGTCCCTGTACCAGTATACTTTTTTCTAGATGCATAGGTGTAGTTTACCATTATAGGTTGCTGTAAAATTTTGCTCACACTTTCAGAAATATCTTGGACTTTAGAAAGGTGTATTCGGCCTGCCTCTCAGTTGTTGCAGAAACACCAGAGTTCCCAGTCCCAAGCTGAAAACTTTGTGATTTTGAAATTTTTTTGTAATTTGTTTAAGTAAACCTATATCTCTCCTTGACGAATGCTGTTATTTTTTTGTTCAGAGTTTGACAGGTGGAAAGAATGGAGGCATTCACTGTACAGATGTCACCAATGCCAGTAGAACAATGTTGTTCAACATTCATTCCTTGGAATGGGATCCTGAGCTCTGCAAGTAAGCTCAGTTTTTCAGTAGTACTGTTATTTAAATAGCTTCTAACTCATTTAAAGATAAGATTCTCTTATCCAAACTAAGATCAGCAGGTACTGTTCTATTTACTGTTGATATTACTAGCTAAGATTCATTGTTCTCCAGATGTCCAATTTACAAGGGTCTGGATTAACTAAAAGTAGCAGAACATTTCTGTAGGTGGAGGCCTGATTCATGGAAACGATTTAGCTCAGTTGGGTAGAGCATGATGTTAATAATGCCCAGGTTGTGGGTTCAATCCCTGTACAGGCCATTCACGTGAGAGTTTGACTCAGTGATCTGTGGGGGTCCCTTCCAACACAGAATATTGTGATTTAATAGTTTCTTTATTACTTAATCAAATTTGTAAAGCAGCTAGAATGATAGTGTCTCTATTTTAAATTTGAATTTACTAACAAGTTTATTATTAACATATTGTTGGAAGAGGAATGAAATTTCCACGTAAAAATTGAAATATATGCTATTGTACTCCAAAATTCAGTGTCCACTGTAACTAGTGGAAAAACACATAGCTGTAGATTAAAACCTAGGAAAAAAGTTCCTTTTATAGTTTTCTTTTCTTTATAGCTTAAACTTCTTTAAGAAAATAAATGCAAAATACTTTCTGATTTAGCGCTAACCATATAATATACATAATTTTTTGTTGTGCTCAGGTTCTTTGATATTCCTATGGAAATACTTCCAAACGTACGAAGCTCCTCTGAGGTTTATGGCCTGATGGTACGTTTTCCAGTATTTGTGTGAAATTAGTCTTGTAAAAATATAACTGTATCCACTTGGATTTGACAGATTCTATAGATAAGAACTAATGGCTTTTTCTAGACTAGTATTGTTTGATTTATGATTGATATGCTGTTATCTACTGTTACATAATATTATAGGAAGTTGAGTATTTGATTACTTTAATGCAGCACCAACTCTTCTGACACAGTGGCATCTAATTAATGAACTTCAAGATTGGATAAACTGGATGTTGTGATTTTGCATTCTTTTTCCTGGTGATTTGAGCTATTGTTAAATAAAAATGCACGCATTTTGTAGTGAAGACAAGTTACAAGATTTTTTTTTTAAATAGAACTCTAACTTCCCTGAAATGTAAATATTTTTGCTAATGTGTTAATGGAAATGCCACTAGAAGTCATTGCTGATGTTTATTTATGTGAAGGACAGATGAGAGTGAGTTGTATTAAGCTGAATGAGCAAGGTAAATGGAAAAAGATACTGCCTGACCACCAGAAGAGAATTGCTCGTCACTTTAAATGTGAACTTCTGTTTCTCTTCCCCTTTCTTTCCACTTTTTTTTCTTTTTCTTCCTTTTGCTGGCTGTAGAAAATCTGTCCTAGCCGGGTGAGTAGAGGCTTCCATTAGGCTGACCACCTATATCTTACCCCTTCTGCTCAGATGCTGTGCATTTTCATTGGTTTAAGGATTAGTAAAAGTGCACTTTCTAGATCAATAAATTTGCTGTGTGTTTCCAAATCTGAGATAATACAATTAGAGTTCATGCCAAATTATTCCTAAAATGTGATCTCAATGTATGTGTTTGTCTTAATTTCCACACTATTGAATATTTCTTTTAATAGTGAGCTAAAAAATACAGCTACTGGCTAATAAATGTTAGCTATAACATTTTATAAATGAGAAAACCTGTCCATTCTGTCTAAAAATATTAATTCTATGGTAGCTAAACATCAGATTCATGTAGAGTTTTTTAGTGCATTTATAAACACAGTTGTCTTAAATCCAGTTAATTAAAATGAGAATTAAAGAAAAAATTCAGATTGGAAATACACTTGCATGGCTTTACTGAAAATGCATTTTCACAATTGCACAAAGAAACAGTTTAAAGAAACAAGTAGAAATTGTCAGGAAATAGTTAAATAATTAAATAAAATTTTCAGGATACCCTCACTAAGTTTGCGCATGATGCTGAGTTGGGCAGAAATGTTGATCTGCTGGAAGCAGGAGTATGAGGTTCAACAAGGCCAAGTGCTGGGTTCTGCACTTGGGTCACAACAACCCCAGCCAGCACTGCAGGCCTGGGGAAGAGTGGCTGGAAAGGTGCCTGGAGATAAAGGACCTGAGGGTGCTGGTCAACAGCAGCTGAACATGAGCCAGGTGTGCCTAGGGAGCTGGGAAGGCCAATGGCACCTGGATCAGCAATAGTGGGGCAGCAGGACCAGGGCAGTGATTGTCCCCCTGTACTGGGCACTGGTGAGGCCACACCTCAAATCCTCTGTTCAGTTTTGGGCCTCTCACTACAAGAAAGGCATTGAGGGGCTGGAGCGAGTGCAGAGAAGGGCAGCAGAGCTGGGGAAGGGTCTGAAGCACAAGTGTGATGAGGAGCAGCTGAGGGAGCTGGGGGTGTTCATTCTGGAGAAAAGAGGCTCAGAGGGGACCTTACCCCTCTCTACAACTCCCTGAAAGGAGGTTGTAGTCAGGTGGGGGTTGGTCTCTTCTCCCAGGTAACAAGTGATAAAACAAGAGCCTTCACAGGTTGTCAAGAATTGGAACAGGCTGCCCAGAGAAGTGGTGGAGTCACCATCCCTGGAGGTACTTAAAAGATGTACAGATGTGGCACTTAGGGTCATGGGTTAGCGGTGGACTTGGCAGTGCTGGGTTAGCAGTTGGACTTGATGATCTTAGAGGTCTTTTCCAATTTAAATGATTTTATGATTCTGTAACAGGAATATAACTGAATAACTCTGGTAGTGTTTGGAAGAAAGTCTATATGAGACTTAAAACACTGTATCTTAAAATCAGGCATCTGTCTTTGCTTAGGATGTCACCACAGTCATGGTTTTTTCCTAGTCACTTTACCATTTTGCACTTTTGCATTTTACACTTGGCACTTGCTGCACAGATTACACCGAACCAGATTTTCTGTATAGTAATATTTCAAGAATATTTATGCTAGGAACTTTTGAGGTCACATAAAGTATATTTGTAAAATTTCCTGCTCTCCATTCCTTAGTGGTTGAGACATGAGCTGCATTAAGCTGAAACAAAGTGTACACCTGAACTGAACCATGTTGCTTACATGACCATTCTTTGTTTTCCTTTGAGCATTAGAAGTTTAGCTTATTTTTCATTGCCTTCAATTCTAGTCATGGAAAGCTAACTCAGAGTTTTGCTTTCTGTTTTTGCAAAACAGAAATCTGGAGCTTTGACAGGTGTACCAATTTCTGGGGTAAGTCCTACTTCAACTTAGATTCTGACATGACAACCTGGAACTGCATGAACATAGCTTCACAGGAAAAAGCTTTAAAGATGAGTGAATCCTGCTATGAATTAAGTTTTTGGTTTTTACTTCAGGTTAAACAGGAAGTAGACTTTTGAAGATGAATTACTACTTGGCTTGATCCATTATTATTAAGGTCTGGCAGTGGAAACACAAATGAGAGCTTTAATGCATATGTGTTGGAAACTTGGGATCTCTAAGTAAATGAGTAACATTACAAAATGGAAGCAAGCTCTGCTTCATATATATAAAAGAAGTATGTACATAATCCAGAAATGTTGGGCAAATTCTCAGCTTTTTCCAATAACATGTATAAAGATAGTGAATTTTAGTCTTTATTTCTTTAAATTGTTCACCGTAAGTAGCACAACACATTTCATTTGCAGTTCTTACAGAGGGAAGAGTAATAAAAAGCATAGCTTTTCTCAGTAGGTTTTTCCTCGCTTTCAATTACCTGTGTGTTACTAATAGATTAGAGTTATAGTCAAATATGTAATTCATGTGAGAACATTTGCTAAAGGAAAAAATCTTTCACTTTCAGTGCTTGGGTGACCAGTCTGCTGCTCTTGTTGGGCAAATGTGTTTTCGAGATGGACAAGCAAAAAACACGTAAGTTAGTAGGAAAGTTATAAGATAAATGCACTGCTCTGTTTTGAATTTAGTGTTATGTTCTCTTTCAAGCAACTGCCAAATGCTTTTGTAATTAACGTGTAATTACAGATCTAACCTTTTGGCTGTGTTGACCCGCAAAGTAAACCATGTCTTGACTCTTATACAAAGTAATGAAGATATTAAAGTTACATGGCTTGTGAGGTGTATTTTGGAACACAATCACTGTGAGGAAAATGTCTATGTGACAGAGGTTTTCGTTTTAACATTCTTCAAAACACAGATTAAAACAGTTGTGGTCTCATTTGAATTGTGACATAAGGTTAAACACAGGCCTGTGAGTTGGATTGCATAGACTTGAATGACACAGATTTGCTAGATGGGAAAGGTCTGTTTCAGTTGCAGTGCTTAGTTTTGCTTCTATGTCTAGCTCAGAGTGGAGCAAATTTTACATTTGCTTTTTCCTGTTTCTCAGCCTTTTAGTGTCCTTTGTTTAAAATAGCTGATCAGTTAAATCAGGCAACTGGTATAATCAATCATTGGAGGAAAAGCTCTCTGCTGAAATGACTAGCTGCTCCATTTACAACCAGGTGCTTAACTAAGCATGTAGGGACATACACAGTATGGGAGTTTCACAGGTATGATTACATATTAAGTCTTATCTTCTTTTAATTTGTTTCTGTTATTGCTGTACTATTTCTTTTTCCAAATATAACTGAAGGCTATCTCAGTACTGATTTAAGATATTAATTTTGAGGGTTTTTAAAAGGTAAGGAATATTTTTCTCTAGAATAATTTCTTAGAGTAAGTTGGAGTGGTTTTGTACTCTTTATATTAAACTATGTTCTTGTATGAGTGTCTATGCACACACATATTTGATTTGGTCTTCAAATGGGAAACATGGCATTTTTAGAAATTTTTGAATGGAATATATTTAAAGAAAACCCTCTTCTTTGTGACAGGAACAAAGTTTCTTAAAATTTCCCCTTTAATATTGTGAAATATTTCTTTTATAAAGTCGCTCTCATAATCAGCTTAAATTGAAGTAGGTAAACACTGTGACCAAAGAGGCATTTACACTTAGTTTTCAGCTGTATCTGCTCCTTGATCAAGTGTTAGACAAAAAATAGCCAGAGAGAAAGAGAGAGACATGTGACTAGATTTTTCAGCTTCAGGCTGCATTAAAATCAACTTTTTGAGGATAGTTTTATCATCAGTCAATGATAGCAAAACCTTCAAGGGTCAAAAAGTGGTGTCTTGATTCTTCACAGGGGACTCATGGATTGCAGTAACAGGTTATTCTTTAAACATCCTGGTTTTAACTTTGCTTTGCTTTCATGCTAGGTACGGAACAGGTTGTTTCTTGCTGTGCAATACAGGTCAGAAGGTCAGTTGCATTTTTGAGTTGTTTGCTTTTTTGTTTTTCACAATCTCTATTTAAGTTCTGAAATATAACTGTATGTTAGCCATTCTTGGACTTATTAACAACAATTATATTGCCAGACATAGGGAAAAGCTCATCGTGAAATCTGAAAGAATAAAAATAGTATATTTTTTCAAGATGTTTCTGTAAGACTCCATTTCCTACCTCCTTAAGTTTCCAAACAGAACTTTTCTTAACAAGTTTCTTGCTCTTCCTTGGTATATGTTTCTTGTTGACATCCAGACAGGATTAAGTGTTATGTTATTTAACCATGTGCTTTTTCCCTTGTCTCGGCTCTTTTATTTCTTCCCTTCACTTTCTCTCATTATTTCTTTGTAGTTGGAGTTGAATAAACAGCGCAAAACTGTCACTTACTTTTCCTTTACATCTCCCCTTAAAGACCCCCAATTCTTTTCTATAAGGAGGATGGAAATATCTACAGCAGCTTGTGGAAACAAGAACTAGCATCAGCAATCTGATTGTTCTGTCTTAGGGGTTTATTTAGAGTGACTGATAATTTACTTTGTTTAAATTTTGCATATTTCATTTGAAGGTTTGGTCCCTTGTTTATTATAATTTGAATGTTTTTATTTCAGTATTTTCAACCTCTGTTCATGCTTTACCTTTTCTTTCCCCTTTCCCCATTTAGTCTGTGTTTTCTGAGCATGGTCTTATAACCACAATAGCTTACAAAATGGGCAGAGACAAACCTGCTTTTTATGCACTAGAGGTAAGTTCAGTAGTTTCTTCCCTTTTGTAAAGATACATGTTCTTATTTACTTCTGTTTTCTGGTACTTTTATGGTATCTTCAGCTGTGCGGAAATGAAAATAGCTCTGTGTTATGCTTGTGTGCCTGAAGGCTTCTGTGTGGTTTTGGTTATCCCTGTCCCCAGTCTATTTCATGTAATCTGATAAAAAATATTTCTTCACTGCATCATTTATACTTTCAGAGCTAGATGGCTAAGACATTTTTTCTGCTACTCGGTCTCTCAAATGTTTAATAAATATTATAAATAAAAAAACCCATATTTTTTTTAATACTGAATTGGGTTTAAAAAAAGGGGGGAAAGTACTCGTGTTTCAGTAATTACCTCATAATAAAAGTCATAGCTAAATGTTTTTTACTTTGTTCTAATGGATTTTACTTCTAACTTCTAAAAATCTTAATCAAATTTCTGGGAAAAAATCCTCTAAAAATTTGGCTTTTTTACTTCTTTGATTCAGGTGCCTACTTACAGAATTTAGTTTCTCAGTTCTCAAAACAAATCTGAGGGCATCCAAATTCTATAGAAAATTGTATTTATGCTTCAGCTTCAGGGTTCATTGTTCTAAAGCTCTGCTTCTGAAGCACAGATCAGCTGAGCACCTATTTGGCACCAAAGCTTTGTTGGGAACAGCAAAATGATTATCCTTCCATCCCGCTGCTTACTGTGCTAAGTATTGTAATATAATAATTATTCTCAAAACACGTGCACTGAATGCTGATATTGAGCTTTTGTAGACAGTCTGTGTTTTCTATATGAAACAAAGACAACACAGGATTTTCTTCACTGTGAGAATAGTTTGTGGCTTATGGTACTTTATTAGGATGTGGGAGGCTGCATTCATTTCCTTTTCCTTCCCTGACGAAAGTGAGTCTTGCATTTGCCATGACCTGGCAAACTCTGGAATTTTTCTTGTATGTGGGTGTGTGAGGTTTGTTTTATTTTTAACCCATGTTCTTAAAGCAAGAACTGAAACTGTCTTGAGAATGATTTGCATTCCTGCTGAAACACCTGCACTTTGCTGCTTCTTCACCTCCAAGACTTTAATGCTATTGTCTGAAAACGTGGCTTCAACAGAAGCTGTTAAGTGTGCTTTGTGCTATATCCATGCTAGAATCATCTACAGTCTGCTGGTTGAGACACTTCACAGAGAGGCAAAAGATGTGGATTCAGCCTTTTCCTTTAATCACACTGGTATCTTGTAACTGGAATATCCAGCTGCATAGAAAACACTCCTGCCCCTTCTAGCAGTGGCTTTGAATGAAAATATAATGCTGCTCCTGATTTACTTGAAGCTTAGTATACTGGACTTGACTTTTGGGTTAGATGGGAGCCATGCCCTCTATCTGTGATGTGATGAAGCCTTTCAGGGCCTTTTGCTGAGGCAAAAGAGCAATTTTGCTGGCAAATGCATGAGCACCGAAATTTTCTGTCTTTCTGGATGTTTATATTTAGAGTAGACATAATTAGTCTTGTTTTTTAAATCAAAGAATGAAAATATTAATTTGTCAGGAAAAGAAGTCTGAGGCTACTGAACCTCATAACTGTATATTCAGAAGCCATAAATTAGAAGGACAAGAAGACTGCTTAGGAAATGTCATTGCAACTTTCCCTCATGGAAAAAAGCATACAATATGCACCTTTTCTACACAGAGTTTGTGTAACAGGCTGCCCTTTTTACATGGCAGTCTCCAGATTCCAAGAAACTTTGTGGTTTGACTGTGAGCATTCTTGGGAGTGCTTCAAGCTGTGACTGTAAGCCTGCAGTTGGAGGCCACATCGACCCCTCCTCCCCAGTCTTTTAAAAAGCAGCTCAAAGCTGCCAGTCGTTGTCTCCTAATGGAGTGACTTTGTTTCCTTCAGGGATCCGTTGCAATAGCTGGTGCTGTTGTTCGTTGGCTGAGGGACAATCTGGGTATTGCTAAGACTTCACAGGAAGTTGGTGAGTATGGAATTGTTAATTTTTTTAGTTTTCCAGTGTCACGATGTCTCTATTGGTGAATGAAAGCTCAAAATATTTAGGTAAAGAAAAGCTGGAAGGTGCATATATTTTGCTGTGTTTAAACACAACAAAAATTTACTTTGCATCCATGAGCTCACTGTTATTGATACATGTATTTCATAGAGCCTATCAACAGTCTTGGAAACGCTTTGTCAGCTTTGCTCTCTTGCAATCTGTACTTTTTAGTAGTTTCCTTGGTAAGCAGATGTTCAAGAAGATACTATACTTACAGAGTATCTCCTGGTTTTATACAGAAATTGAAGTTTCCAGAGCCAAGAGTATTTAAGTCTGTATTACAGAAACCAGCATATATTTGATCCTAAACCTACATATTCTTGTCATAAACATGAGAACCTGAGGCCCTTCATGTGCAAATATTTATGTAGAAGGCTTCATATCCACTGAGGTAGGGATCTCAGTTTGCAAAGTTGTCTCTTTAAGGAGGTGTGGAGGAGGGTAATCTGTTTTGGCTAAGAATGCAGAAATCCTTTAGCATTTGTGTAGCTGATGTTTTCTGATTCAGATGAACTGAAACAAGTTGGTTTGTAACATAAAAACTAGGAACATGTCAAAATTTGGAAAAAAAAATGTCAGAAGCATGCAAGGGCAAAAGTTTGAAAATGACTGGTTTAATGAGATTTAGGATTAAAAAGACATTAATTACATATTTTTAATAAATTTATATCTTATTCAAAGGTGGGAAAATTTAGAATTAAAATTTTATGTAAAACTTCAAAGATTTAGCAAAAAATCAGAGCATCAGTCTGTTTTTCTGAAAGAAAGCTTTGAAGATCATGCAGAGGAATATAAACTGCTGTCACATAAATTAGCCAGTTGTTTAGACACTACAGTACCTCTTCACAAGTTTGACAAGACCTTTGGAAGGTTTGAGTTTCAAGACCTTTAACCTTGTCAGTATTGTTAGTCACATAGGGATTCATCATCTCTTTCTGTTTCACTGAATTTGTCCATCCTTCTGCCTTCACTCTTTTTTTTTTAGTGGAGTCTGTATGAAAGTATCATTTTTGAAAGACTTTTTGAAGATCACCAGTGATCTATGCAAACAGAAGAAATTTGCAAAAGCAGAAAGAAAATGCTCTTCTTTCTTGTTATAGGAAAGAACTGTTCATTAGCATTGTTTCTTTTGTAATTCTAAATGTCTTAATGTAATTTTTAAAATTACAAATATTTCAGTATTGAGGAGTTCATATGTCCACAATTATAATTCTCATATCAGGAAACTTCAGATTTCCTTGTAGCTGGCCTTGTGATTATATACATAAGCTGACAATTAGGAGCTCTAAATCCATTTGAAATTAATGGGAATTTAGTTCTTAACTCCCTTTGCTCTTGATCCAGTTTCACTTGCTTGCCTTGACTTAAATGTAAGTAAAGTGTGACCTTTTGGACTGCTTTGAAGGTTGCATTCTTTACCCACAGGATAGATAACCTTTGAAAACCTCACAAAATCTAGGTCAGAATATTGAGTACACAGTTTTGGGTTGCAGTTTTGATTTTTCGTTTTGCATTTTACATTTGCCACAACTCCATATGCTCCATCTTCCATTCATATTGTTGCAAAAGGAAAACTGGTTAACAAGGAGCAGAGTGCCAGCATTAGTTGTATTTTCTAGTTGTATACATGGCTGGATTATGTTTGTAGCTACCTAAGATATCTTGAATATTTTTCTTATTTAAATAATAACACTTTTAAGTGCCGTATTTAAGTGTTGATACAGTTGTGCAAAGCTAAGTAAGTGTTTTGTATGTGCATTAGAAAAACTGGCTGCAGATGTGGGAACTTCTTATGGCTGCTACTTTGTGCCAGCATTTTCAGGACTGTATGCACCATACTGGGAACCCAGTGCAAGGGGGTAAGAATCTGACTGAATGCTGCATTTGCAGGGGGATTTAATCATTTTACAAATACCATTCCTTCCAGGTATGTGAAATTGTCCTCTTTGTTGCCTTGATGTGTCCGGATACATCATTCTCTGTGGTATCTTCATGAGCTACTGTTTCTGTTTGGTATTTAACCTGTTCAAAACAGTATGTGCTACTGGGAGGAAAGGAAGGATAAGCTACCCCAGCTACTCATCCTTCTCTCCCCTCCTTGTCTCCCTCCTCAAAAAAAAAAAAAATTGTGGGGGATCAGGGCAAGAAAAACAATTTCTGGTTTTTAAAGGATTTTCATCTCACTAAAGTAAAAGAAGAGGTCTACATTCCTGTGAACTGTCAGGCAACAAAAGTAGTAAAGGAAGAATTTAGTGCTGATTAGTGTTTTTGAGTTCAGTTTCAGGATACTTAATTCCTTCACACTTTGCCTCCTTCCCCTTATATACAATTTGCTTTCCAGTCTATTGAAAATTCTTTTCTACTGCTTTTTTTTCCAGTCCCTTTCCTAGTAGTTCAGACTCAGCCACCTGGTAATAGTTCAAACAATAGGTTTTCATTTGTCTTTTCTGCTCTTGTGAGCTTGCCTACTGTTGTTGGAATCACAACATGCCATGGCAGTCATGGAAGCATAACAAATATAAATATAAAATAACTTTCCTAGAGTGGGAAAAGAAGTCTTAAAGGATATCTTGTTCCCAAAGTTTCAAGTAGTTGCATCTTTAGGATTCAGATGCTTCTTGTATGTAAGGAAAAAGAAAAATCTCTGAGTTTGATATTTTTACAGTTTTTCATATCACAGTGCTTAACTTTTTAATGGTTAAAAACTGAACTTTGGAGTGGTAATGAAAAATGTCTTTTAATATCTTTGAAGTTGCATTTATCCATCAGTATTTCTGTGTAGAACCATGCTGTTCCTCAGATGTTGAAATAGAATAAAGGATAGTTATTTGCTCTGCAGTTCAGAGTGCACTGGCAGAATTCAGCTTAGTCATGGTTTGATGTAGCATAATTCCCATATCCAAAAATCTCTTTGAAGGTTCAGAAGCAACTAATCATCACAATAGATCTGAAAACAATTTCAAACATGTAGAGCACAGCACCGATGCATATGGGCTTTTCCTTAAGAACTGAAAGCATTAGAGAATTTATTAAGATTTTAGTGATAATTTATATTTTTTAAAGATAAATCAACCTACATCACACTTTTTTTTTTCTTAAAGATAGACTAGAGTTTATGAGGGTGTTTGTGTGTGTGTATGGATGAATATACATCCATCTGCATGTAGATTGGGAAAAAAAAGGAATTTATGCCAACTGTATTGTTTGGACCCTGAAAGCACCATGTAAGGAAAATGGGAGAGTTTAGATTAAAGAAAAACAAACTTTTTAATATTAAAAAGTAATCTTCATAAAATGGAACTAAATGATATTTGAATTAGAAGACCTAGATGTGAAGTATAGGTTTGTGTCTGACAAAGAAGAGTGTCCTAATTGGGTTTTTTCTCTCTCTTCAACAGTATCATCTGTGGCCTTACTCAGTTTACAAATAAAAGCCACATCGCTTTCGCTGCACTAGAAGCAGTCTGCTTCCAAACACGAGAGGTAAAGGCAAATTGGGTCCTAAATTAATTGTAAATTAGTATGATAACAGGAATTGTAGTTCTTCAGGAAAAGAGGAGATTTAAAAGACTTAGTAAAGATTAATCATATGCTTTATATTGTATTTGGATGCTATTCTTGTATTTACTTGTTGCTAATGTTGACAAATTGCTCCTGTGGACTTAGCTAAAATTGAGTGGTACATTTTTTTGGAGTTGTAATGCTGCTTTTTATCAGCACATAAAATAAGGTGAACATATTTTGTGAATGTTTTGAGAGGCAGAACATAGAATCATTAAAATGACAGGGTCAGTGACATAACTACAAAGTTTCATTAGTGTAGGAGACTACACTTTATATTGTCTGCTGTGACAGAGATGGCTTATGTTGTTTTTGGTACACAAGAACAAAAATGAGTTAAAGCAAGACAGCATACATACCAAGGGAAATCTGGATTCACTTCCTGCCTGTTCCAACCTTCACTGCCTCAGCTGGCATTCTGCAACGGCCAGCTGAAATTCTCATCGAGGAAATGAATCCCCCAAGCAAATCAAAGGGGTTGATATCAGAATGAGCATTGAATCTTTATACCACCATCTACTCCTCCCTGTGTTTGCATTCCAGGGGTTCTGTGCAAATATAGGCAGAAATTAAATCCTTAGACCTCTCAGGATAACCATCAAGCCTTCATTTGATTACATGAATTAAACTGCTGTTATTTAAACATACTGATTTTTAAAATAACACCCAGCTCAAACCATGTAAGATGAGGAAAGCAGTGTGCTGCTTCTTTAGTGACATAGAATAAAGTACCCATGGAAAAAGACTGACAGAAATTTCACCCAGGCATCTGCTTTGAAGCTGTTCTGACAGCCTCTGAGTCCTCAGAAGGTTGTGAAGGAAATTGGAAGTAGCATTCTAATTCTCTAATTCTTATACTAGAAGTCAGGGTAAAGTTACAGGTAACTGAACTGATTTGTTGTCTACTCCTCTTTCCTTGTCCATCCTCCCATCCATTCCCTCTCATGTGACAGCTCAGTGAACTTTCCAGCAGAAAATTATCCCTTTTTTTGCTGGGCTATTTTTCTGCTGGATTAATGACCTCAGCTGCCTCACAGAGGCATGCAGCAAATGTCAGAATGCAAGGCTGGGCATGTAGCTGGGAGTAGGAGAGAGGGGAATAAAGCTGTCAGAGTGAGTGAGGGTGAAGTTCACTGTTTGAACAGATCTAACACTTCCCCATACTTTACTCACTGTGCTTTTATCACAATGACAGGAATGCCTGATCAGGCACTGGACGCTCTTAAATGAACAGATTAAGTCATAGCGACACAGATAAAATATATGTGTGTTTTCTAAAGATACATCATTAGTTCTGCCTTGTAAAAAACAAGGTTCTTTTAATTCCAGTGAAAATTGAAATCTTCAGGAAAACCCTCAAATGTCACATTCATTGGAATTCTTGCCTGTTTTATTGTGACATTCATTGCTTCTGAGTACCTTGTTATCCAAAAAGCTTTTTCCTTATGCAGACAGGTGACACTTGTTACATTTTTTCTTCTAGAAGGCATTTTGGAAAAATAAGCAATTTTTCGGCTCTAAGAGCTGTACAATGCTGTCATTAGCAGAATTTGCATACTTGGATCCTTGCTCTTCATCCAACCTCCATACAATAGAGATAGCAGCAGCATGATCATGATTTGTTTTGTTCCTTCATCCCTTCCTGGCTTCTAGCATTCTTTTCATTTTTTTAATCTCTGCTGAGTGCATGCTGATCCAACATGCTATTACACGGTGGTAAACAAGCCCAGAGCCTCCAATGTTGCTGAAGTTCTGAATGGTAAAAAGGCAGATAATATTGCCTTAGACAAATGTAAAATGGTATATGTGAAGGAAATAAGTACTAGTATAGTACTGCCAGCAAAGTTTGCTGCTGTGCTATGAATCCTGTTTTCCAATTTATTTCTAGTGCATTGAACAGTGCAGGCCCATGGGCAGAAGCTGCCACCATGAAAACTGGCCTTACTCTCCTTACCTTGTAATTTTTAACCTTTATTTATCCTGGGCAGTTCCTTTCATTCCTTTAAAGATTTTTCTAGTGAGGGACCTTGCTAGCTTAATTTCTGGAAATGGGGAGAAAATCTACTGGACAGTTCATCTCCATGTAGTTTTCACTATCTTGCAAGCCTACAATTTTTTGTTCTTTTTAAAATAGCGTGTTGACTTTTCCTGGTAAGGATTGTATTACTAGGTACTTTGTAGCTACAGAACAGGGCAGAATGCATTGTAGTTTTGATCTTTTTTTTTGTGGTCTGTGTTGTTTTGTCATTTAAAGCTGAGAAAAGCACACCTCTTTTTTTAATTTAAATACGCTGAAAAATTACAGAGAGAAAATCATTCTGTACTTGTTAATGCCTAACTCGTCAACAAAAATTATGCACTAGCCTTACAAAATGTAAATGAGACATTTAACTGACTGCTTTATACAAAATCCTACAAAAAACACTATTCTGTATTTCATGGTGTAGGGTAATGCCATGGTGTTACTGGTAACTAAGGTTTGAGGCAAGTCTTATGTTTTTAGGAAACCCTCTAAAAAGCATATTGAGAGGTATCAGTGAATTGAATATTCCATCTTAGTTAATTATCCCTTGCAAACACTTCAACACTTTTCAGACAGCATCTGTGCCCAAAAGAAGAAAACATAATTTTACAAAAAATTACACTAACAGTTTATTTTTGCTGTCTATCTCGTTTGATATAAAGTTCTCAGTTTTCAACAACTAATTGAAAATATTTGAAGAGCCTGCTCTTTCAAAACATTTCAACATTCCTCAGTTGTTATTGAAGTGTCTTTCAGATTGCCAGTTCAAAAGTTTTAATTCTTCAATTCTTTAATCCATCACATTAGAGAAAGTATCTAAACAAAGGATGATCAGCCGAAGGACTCCATGTATTATTGCTGCTTCCTTTGTTATCACTGATAAATGTTCTCATCCACTTTTCTTAAAATTCTTCTTCTCAGGCCACATAAGAAGCACATAGGCTACATGTAGAGCACCTGAGGAGAAAGATCTCCTACACTAGGATTTCTGCAATGAATAGAATGAATGTGCTGTATATTAAACAAAACTGTGTTGTCATTACATCTGTTTTGCCTTTTAATGCACAGGAGAGAGGAATGATCTACTTAACCCTCTTCAGCAAATGCTGAACTATCAGTTTTACACTCAGAGGGTATCATGGAGGGTATCAGAGCACTTCTGTGCAATTAAATTATAGCATCTGTTGCTCATATTTTAGATTCTAGATGCCATGAACAAGGACTGTGGGATTCCACTAAGTCAGTTACAAGTAGATGGAGGAATGACCAATAACAAAATCCTCATGCAACTCCAATCAGATATCCTCTGTATTCCAGTAGGTAAGATGAATTTACAGCTCCTGTTTTCTTTTTAATGCTGAGAACAACATTGGTTTGTAATGGCTGTTGAGAGCAAATTGGATGACTTGCTTTGTTGTTCTATTTTGATAGATATGTAAATCTTTAGTTCTGATGTAATCAAGGTGACTTCCATTAAAAATCATTATGGTCTTCTCTGTGGTTTGCTTCAGTAAAACCATCAATGCCTGAAACAACAGCTTTAGGAGCTGCTATGGCAGCAGGAGCAGCAGAAGGAGTTGGAGTTTGGAGTCTGAATCCTGGAGATTTGACAGCAGTGACATGTGAACGATTTGAACCACAGATCAACCCAGAGGGTAAAACCTTTTCATGTGATCTGACTTGCAAACTTTTTTTTTTTCACAGATGTTGAAAGGAATGGTTTGGATACTATTCTTTTGGCTTTAAAAAGCCTACATTAATTATTGCTTTTTAGCTAGCTATCTTTCTCATCAGTTTTTAAGTGCTTGTAGAGATGGAAGGTAGGTACTTGACATAATTAATCCCTGTGCAAGATAAAGGCTTTTTTGTCTTTTCAGTTATTTCTAAATTTTTGGTACATAATTTTATCTTACCATTTTGATTATAATTACTTCTAAAATCCCTGCTCCAAGACAGCATTTGAAGGCTTTCTACATAAATATCAATTGCTTCATTTTGTTCTGCTTGTAAAACTTATTGGTGAACATGAAGAAAATTTCTTTTATTTCTTCTTACTATGAATAACTGCTGGGTTTGGGGTGGTTTTTGTATTCAAAAAAGGATTTTATATGGCTTTCTCTGTGCAAACAAATAATACTGTGCAAAAAGAGTGAAAAACTCATATTGCCGTTTCTGATTCTTAAATACTTGTGGTTGTATTCCTATGCATTGAGAGGCTTTTCTGATTGCTGATTTCTTAATTTCAGAAAGCGAATATCGCTATGCCAGATGGAAGAAAGCTGTGATGAAATCTATGGGATGGGAGACATCTGACAGTCCAAATGGTAAACCAAAAATTAGTGCAGGTCAAGTATTATTGATTAGCCAGTTAGCCTAGGTAGCTCATCTTGCTTTTGTTGACCTTTTCTGTTCATACCGTCTCTAGACTATTATAGTGATTTAAAGATCATTACTTAAATCCACTGTGGAAACAAAGCAGGAAAATAGATAGCTGGGTCTTCCTCCTGAAAGGAGGGCACAAGCACTGTCTTACAGAACAGCTGCAGGTTTTGCAGAATGGTACTGGTTTACAAAATAAAAAAATCTCACCTACAAGACTAGATACAGCACAATTGTAAGAGCGCAGGGATTTTGTAAATTTTCATATACCATAACCTCACACTGCAAAGGAGAAAAGTTCCATCCTGTGATTTTTCTTGCTGTATCTTGCCTTCGTTATTTGCTGTGTAGGAAGGAGGGATTGATATACACATCAAAATGTATTTGACCCATGGGGGCTTGGAGCAAGAAGTTATCATAAAGTAAAGAATTACACAGACCTACTGTTCACATATAGAAAATATGAAAACACTTTTGAGGGACTGGACAAAACCTTTCATCTGAAGTAGAGGGCTTTCTCATCTGTCACGTTTAAATTAAATTAAACCTGCAGTCTTCTGTGATCTATAATTTGAATTTTTATTTTAGTACTATTTTGGGATAAGTTTTTAGTCCTGAGTAATCCTGTAACACATCATTTATAGGTTTTATCTTCATTTAATTTCCCTTTTATTGGAAAAACTATTAGAATGAAAATTATTAAGTAAAGAATCCTCAAAATATAAACTCCCCCCACAATTCAAAATCCACAGTTGGAGCCCTCAAGCTGCACGTGGTCACTTTGTTCTTGAAAGCTAAAATTTTCCTTTTGCCATCCTATATGTTGGTTTGAGTATTTTATTTAACACTATGGTTTACCAACAATTCTGCCAAGGCTATTGGGAAGGGAAAGAGGTAACTTAACATGAACAATACGATTCACTTCAGTATTGACCTTTATGATTTAGGACCCTTACATCTAACCTGATGCTTATCTTACTTATATATCTTTATTTCCTTTTGAAAGATAAAAAATTCTGCCTTGCAGAAAATAAAACTAGGGTTTTTTCTTCAATTCATGTGAAGAGATATGTTTATCAAAACTTACTTTAGTGATTATCTGCTCTAAAACCTGGGGGGAAGTGTTATTTTCCTTAGTTCTTTGATACTCTAGGGGTAGGATTGCAGAATGCTTGAAATGGACTCAACCTGGATAATGCTGACAGGGGAGTTTGGATTTGAACTCTTACAGAGAGAACCTGGTTTGAATTATTATGAGGTTTATGCATAATATTTTTTTAGTTCTTCTGCAAATAGCACTACATTTGTTACTTTTTGCATATTTAACACATATATTGCAATTTATATATATATTTCTCTTTTGATTTGCTTGACTGGAAACACCATGCCCTGGATGCCATCAGGTGACACTAGTATCTTCTCTAGTCTGCCTTTGGGTATTTTTATTATGAGTAGCATGGTAATGTTAATCGGAGCAAAGTACATCTCAGGTTAGTTATTATTTGAACTAGATCACTTTAAAAACTATCTGCACTATTTTAAGTTTTGGGTTGTTTGTATTCCATCTGTCTGTTTCTAGCAAAAATGACTGATGCTTTTTGTTGTTCATGCACACAAACGTTCGAGGGTGTGAATCGGGCATAATGTACTTGAGGGAACCAAGGGAACGCCATCTCAAATCCATCCTCATGTGCCATTTAATTTGCAATTGTTGGATGCA
Source organism: Aleadryas rufinucha (assembly GCA_013397815.1). Lineage (NCBI taxonomy): Eukaryota > Metazoa > Chordata > Aves > Passeriformes > Aleadryas > Aleadryas rufinucha. The sequence continues at coordinate 17,972 of VZTH01004397.1, read as the reverse complement.
CATGAAACATAGGACTCTCCCCTTGCTTTATCTCTCTGTGCAGATTGCACACAGTTTATAAAAGGGGTTCAGGTTGCAGCAGCCTAGCAGAGCTATGCATTGCCTGCTTTACAGTGTGCATTGCAGTTAGAATAAGGTTCCATCCTTTTTCCTGTATTTCTTCTTGCACAGTTTTTAATTATTTTGAGGATCTTGTTTAAATTAAGTGAAAACTTTTTCTTCTGTCCCTGAAAGGCTTTGTGTACCCGTTTGATTTTTCTGGACACCTTGAAACTATTGTATTGTCAGAAATCTTCATCTACTGAATCTGTGAAACATTCTTCTTGTACTTTTCTCTTGATGGATAAGTGAATTAATTTAGTCTAAAAAGAAGAGACCCTAAAAGGCTTAGCTGCAAAACTGGAAAGGGACTGTGTGCATATGCAATGAAGATGCATCTTCAACTTGTTAATATACAACTTATTTTAACAAAAAATTCTTAATATAGATGACAGTGTTAGTTACTTATGCCAGAAGTAAGACATTTCATTACAATATTCTTACAGTAAGAAAAGGAAGTTTATTTGATGATGTCATTTATTCCTTTTTGTTGCTGAATTTCATTCTAAAGAAAGTATTTTACAGTATAGGCATTGTTGCTGCTTAGTAAGCTGTTTGGGGGTTGTTTAGGTTTCTTTTTTTTGTTTTGGTTTTGGAGGGATAGGCAGAGGGTGTTAATTAAACAGACAGTTGAGGACTCTAGCATGCTCCTGTGATGATGTGTTTGTATTTTGTTCCTACTCATTCAGCCTGAATTAACTATTCAATTGTAATTTTCCTTGCATGGAAGAGATGGTTGCAGCTTGTAGGAGAACTAAAATCAAACTAAACAAGTGCTAGCCAAAATCAAACTGAACAAATGGATTGACTGATTTACTAACTCTGGAATGCATCTGTGAGTGAGAAATATCTATATTACGAAGAATAAAATAAAACCAGCTGTGAATAAGTGGGTAAATTTTTAACATGCTGAACAAAGTAACATGAATATAAATTCCAGGTCAGGTTTTTCACCACATAGAGGGTACCTAAAATAATATGGAAAATCAATGATAAATGAGCAGATAAGCAATTTAAATTCTGGGATTGCTTTTTAAAAACGACTAATCAGTAACTTGCATATTAAACTTGCACTGCTGGAACTCATAAGAAAAGATTTCTTTTTCTGCCTTCCTTAAGCTTGTCAGTGCCTTGCTGACCCACAAGTGGGAAACATATTCATCTCAACTCACTGTGGCCTTTAGAAACCTTTTTTGACCTTGTTTTCAGATAACACTAGCTATCGATATGGTTACTGTGACTACGTGTATATAGTTTTACATACAAAAATAATTACTTTATATATGAATATATTGCATTATTATTTACCTGGTAAGCTCGGGGACAGGAGAAGTTGTAAGAAATTTCCTGCTCTTTGTTTTAAAAATGATGAAGTCTCACAAGGAACAGCAACAGTGATGTTACATACAGGCTGTAGTTTTGCCCAGCTGTGCGTTAGTAGAACATGAAATACAGAATTTGCATTGTCAATTGGAGCAGGGCTGCTTCCCCTTGAAACACTTGCTCTGGTAAATATCCTTTTGTGTTTAAAAACCAGAACTTGCTGACGAGGCTTTCCTTGTAATTCAGTACAAAAACTCCATTTAATTAATTTGTTACATTTTATCTTTTAGTGAAACACTGTAACTCCAATGCAGTCATCAGAGTAGTAGGTTTGAGGATTGAATTTAGGGAGGATTGAATTCATCCTTCATGTGCTGAAACAGCAGTAAGTCTCACATAGCAACAGTGCTGATGTTGAACATGTCTCTCCAGGGCAGGGCCATGATTTTACAGCTACTGAAATGTGAAGGAAAAATCTGCTGTGCCAGAATAGAGAACACTAACATAGCAAAACCCCATTTACAGAACTGCTAAGCTGCCTTTTCATGTGGCACCTGATGACTGAACAATACTCTATTTAATTATATCGTTTCATAATTTCATCAAAATCAGGTCAATTACTTATACCTTATCTTAGGATCTTCATTCTTCTCTCCTGGAGAGAAATTATTGGATGGTAGTATTTCACTATTGAAGCAAGCTGTGTATAACAACTGGAGTCCTCATGCTAAGACTTTTTAAGTTTTTCACACTCATTTTGGAAGTGGACATCTGAAAGATCTCAGCATATTCCATAGCTGTACCTCTTTTTTTTTTTGCACAGGGTGGGTAGGAGTTAACTGAAAATGATCCTATATTTTATTAGATTCAAATTTAAATAAATGCCTTTGTGGGCTTAAATTGGCATCTTTCAAGTGAGGAATAGTGGGGATTGGCTATATATGGGGTCTTATGTGACTTCTGGGTTATAAAGTTCTTTGACCTTTCGATGTCTCATTCCTACAGAATGAGACATCAGTGCTAATAGGAAAACTATATTCTCCCTGCTTATATACCCTGTGGATTTTTTTTTTTAAGATTCTGTTTTTCCTTTTTAGTTTCTTGTGTTGTGATAGTTACTGCCAAATTGCATACTAATTTATATGTAGGGATCACTGTGCAGTTCTGCATGATAGTTGCAATAATATTTCCCAAATTCCAGAAAGCTGAGCTCATATTCTGAATAAAATAATCTTAGACTACCTTCCTTCAGTTCTTCTACTTGTTAAAAATTTACCCATCTTAATAGCGTGGTCTCTGCTCTCCTACTGTGTGCATGTCCCACATGCTTAAGAGCTGGCTTATCTGGTGTCACAAGACATATCTAATTTACAATTGCAGTAGTTGAAAACAAAAATTGGTTTTACTGAATTCCTCTTATAGCTCAGCTGTGTTACAGAGTGTTACTAATGTTTTAGAATAAGTTCTGTGTTCCTAATGCACACATTTTCTTATTTAAGGTAAATGAGGCTACTTAGTGGACTCACTGGATGCAGCTGATATTTTTGTTTCGGTTTGTTTTGTTGTCTGAAGAGACTCCACCACCAACGTGATTATGCTACTTTTGTGGTTCAATCTATTCATGAATCCATCCGTCACCAGTCCCTGAGTAACTTCCCGGTGGTGCACTGAAAATTCAGTCTTCAGCCCTTCATTACTCTGTTCCCTTGCCCAAATCAACTCCAAATGCACTGGAAGCCTTTGTATGGACTATCTCACATCATCCTCTAAAGTTTCACAAGCCCTAGCTTTGTCTGAGAAAGTGGTATGATAAAAACTGCAGTCTCTGAGGTAATGATGGCAGATGTTTAGCTGTCCTTTTCAGGAGTTTGGTACTTCATGCAACACACTTCAGAAAGTTAATGATGCACTATGGAACGTTGTAAACATCTTACAATTCTTCCAGCTGCTGTGAATTACTTTTCATATGTCAATGGTTGCCAAAGATGTTTTATTGTAGTTGCCACTGGTCTGAAACACCTTCCATGGTACAAACCTTTCAAACACTAGCCCAAGATGGATTACCAGTAGCACACATTGCCACTGGTTTGGCAATGAGGAGTTTGCTGCTATGGTCCACAGAGTATTGCTGAAATGTTCAGTTGCAAGGTTAAAAAGTTGGGTTTGGCTCTGGCACATGTAGTCACTTGGCCCATCATAAGTATTTACAACACCAAGTCCTGTAGCTGTACCTTTAAAGAGATGAGAGAAAATAGTGTTTTGATCAAGGCCGTATTTCATCTTGTGGTTTTGTGCTAGCTTGGAAAGACAAGTTTGACGCAGCATGCTATTGACAGGACAGCTGCTTGGTCCTCAGCAACTGATAACTCTTCAAACTACTCTGTACAGTGCACTTTTCTTGACCAATACTGCATATATTCTGTCATCCTGCTTAAGTGATTATTTGTTAAACTTTAGAAAGTTGAAGCTAACTTAGTTTTCATTTAAAAGGGTCCACTCCATACTAAATAACAGTGCTTTAGTCTTGATTTCATTTAGTATATCTCAGGGACCAAAATCTCCCTTTCAGTTTCCATGTCCATAGGTTTAACTGCAAGTTGTTGCAAAATGTGCTGGGACAATCCAAAACCCTGGCTCAGTAGAGTAAGTACTTGGCACCTGAAATGGGCCGCTGGAATTTACAGACAATGGTGACAACTGAGTCACATCCACCTTGAAACCTTTTGTTTTCCACATGAAAGGAGTGAGATAATAATTTTATCTTCAGCTTTCCTGTTTGTACCAACAGCATCCCAAATACCAGCCTTATTGGTTAGGTCAAGGAAAAGGTGTTCTTGTATAGTGTCATTAGATCAGTATGGAATGGCAGCGAGGTTTAATGTGGGAACAACACTGAGAATTTCAAAGATGTGTTTAAATGCACTAGGAGTTAAAGGGAGCGGTTTTTTGTGTGCTTTTATTCTTAAAGATTTTTGTCTTTAACAAAGTTTTTCTTTGTTAAACTATGATTAGAGGCTTAGTTTTTAAAAGGATGTTATATATGTCCGAAGCAATGAATTGCACAAAAGTTCAGGTCTGTACAATATATTTAATATCAAATGCATATTAATTGCCTTTTTATTGTCAAGTGCAATGACTTTTGAAAATGTGACTTTTAACTTAGAGAAGGAACATTTTTCGTCCCGTAGTTGCGTGTATAACCTCAGCAGAGAGAAGGGATTTTGTACACAGGTGAAAATAAAACAGCATCATTCAAATCCTGTCTCTCATGTAAATACTCACATGTGAAGTGTGACAGCCAAAATTTCTGGTGTTTCCAGTTTGTATTGGAGAGGTGAAGAGTGAAAAAAGAATATGATCCCATAGAAAAATTTTCATACTCCTTACCTTTACTCTGAGCTGTTTCTGATCCCACTGTACCCCAAGGAAGAGGAGTGGAGCGGCCTGTGGAGCACAGGGAGCAGGGGTAGCACACACCTCAAACTCTGGACTTCTGAGTATGACTTTTGAGTCTTGCCAAAACCACTGAAGTGCTGAACCTGGAAATGAATAATGCTAAAGTGTTGCCTTTGCCCATGATAAATGTGGCAGGGGGAAAGCTCGTACCTAACAAGTAGGAGAGGGATTTTTTTGCTGCTTTTCTGACTTATCTTTTACTGGGAAACACAATTCCTATTAATTTTTCACTGAGTAAGAATCATTATTTTATTTTCAATTGCTGTTGCAAATGTTTTTTAAGAGTTTCACATCACTGTTAACTTTCTACCAACATAGTTGAAATATATTGTAAACTGCTTGTTGGCGGGGAGGGGACAAACTGTTAAAGTTAGCTTTTTGTGAAGCTGTGATTTATTTTTTTTCTATGAATTACCAGTTTATAAATTCTTAATTGAGAAATGCATTAACTTGGTATTAAAGTACCATAAATGAATTCATGTAAGGTGTTGGTTTATTCTTGCACATCATCTTTCAGACACATTGTCATTAATGTTCTTACATGAGGCATGAGTATGCACTGATGCATATAAAGCAGTAGAGCAGCCTCTCTGAGACGTGCTTTAAGTTGCTCAGATGTACAGGTGAAATACATGCAGTACTGTATTCTGCTTCAGTGATACAAGGACTCAAGGACTGGATTAAAAATCACATTTCCTCAAGTCCCTCCATGTTCAGGAAAAAGCAGGAAAATTCAGGTAAAATGACAGGAAGGAACACGGTTATAGTACAGGTTTGATGCAAAGATGGGGTGGGGCCAATACACCGAACAGGTTTTGGTCTTATACCAGAGTCTGGTGACTGCTACAGTTTCAAAAGCCTTTGTGAGCTGCGGGGAGAAATGTTCATGAAATAGCAAACATTGCTGGGGGTGGTAGCTGGGAGCAGAAGGTGTTTCTGTTGCTTGAAGAAAGGAGCATGGGGTGTATCTGATGGGAACATTGAGTGCCCCTGCTGGATTCTGATTGTGTTTCCTTGTGGCTTCCAACTGCCTTCTACGCATCCGATGCTCCATGATTATCCAAGGATATGGCCTTCATCCATAGTCTTTACAAATCCTTAGTCTCCTACATGGAAATCAGTTCCATGGAAAACATACACACAGACACGCAACCTGGAAACAAAAATACATTTAAATTTCACATCAGCGCACAAACCTGAGGTAACACTTTTACTCAATATCAGGCTTCTTTCTCTGCTCATGAGACTCCACTGTCTTCCTTTCACACAGCAGAATTGCAGCCTTGCCCTTAGCTGCTCTGCACAAGAGTGTACTCAAATTTCATGACTCATCAAGCTGGAATATTATGAGATTAGAATTTTATTAATTTAATTCGTTTCAAAAGTTTATAAATAATTTTTTCAGTGAAAGCTGATACAATGTCTGTTACTGGAACTCTGTACAGTATAAGCAAGCTTCTTAATATCCGTGTCAGCATCCAAGCTCTAATCTTTCCATCTAAAGAGCCCTAGATCTGTATCAGCTATTGGAATGCTGTCCCATTATGAGCTGGAGCCTGGGCTCAGTATGATTGCTATATGTACATATATGTTTTTCTAATTACAATATATATTAATTATCATTTACTGGAATTTATGGAAGTAGTACTCATCAGTCGTGGAGATAAGGATGGGCAAATGAGTAGCAGCCCTTTAAAGCTGGGAAGTGGCACAGGAGCATTGCTGGAATGATTTGTCCAGAGGGCCCCGTGCTCTCCTGAGGGATCTCAACACGCTGGAGAAATGGGCTGACAGGAACCTGACAGAGCTCTGCAGGTGGAATTGCCAAGTCCCCGCCCTGGGAGGGACAAACCCCTGCATTGGGACAAGCCAGGGACCAACCTGCTGGGAAGCAGCTCTGCAGGACAGGTCTGGGGGGTTCCTGCTGGACACCAAGTTGAACCCTTGTTTGCAGCAATTGCAACAAAGAAGGCAAACAGCACCTCGGGCTGGGTCAGGCCGAGTGTCAGCAGCAGGGCAGGGGAGGTGATCCTGCTCAGACACGCCTGTTACCCACAGAAGCCATGGATGCCCCACCCCTGCAAATGTTCAGTGCCAGGTTGGATGGGGCTTTGAGCAACCTGGTCTAGTGGAAGGTGTCCCTGCCCATAGCAGAGCAGTTGGAACTACATCATCTTAAGGTCCCTTCCAGCCCAAAGCATTTCATGATTCTGTGATACCTGGAGTGCTACATCCTGCTCTGGGACTGCCAGGATAAGAGACACAAACACACCAGAGGCAGACCTGTGACAGGCCACAACGATGGATGAAGTGTTAGAGCATTTGTCATGTGTGAGAAGTTGAGACATCTGGGCATATGCAACTTGGACAGAGCTCAGATACAAATTCCTTACACAGAGACTAATGGCTAGACCCTTCTCGGTGGTGTCCAGTGACAGAACAAGAGACAAAGGGCACAAGTGAGCACAGGAAATCTCATTTAAACAAAAGAAATCAATGTTTTACTCTGAGGGCGGTCACACAAGGGAGCAGGTTGCTTGGAGAGGTGGGATCTCCATCCTCCAAGATACTCAAAACCTGATGGGACACAACCCTGATCTCACTGACCCTGCTCTGAGCAGAGGGTTGGCCCAGAGGTGCCCTCCTGCCTTGGTCCGTCTGTGGGGCTGGTTAGATCAGCCACAGCTCATCCCCAGCACAGGCTGAAGGCTTGAGCCAGCTCAGAACAAAGGCTGGGGGAAAGTCCATGCTGGTTTATTTGGACAAAACCAGTTCAGTTTGTATGAACCAGCTGTCACTCACTGTTGTATTTCAACATTCTTCAGCTGGCAGTATTACTATGCTACCCTGTGTACGTGTTTGCTTTGGAAGAGTCAGCCCGACTGTGTGGGCTGGTTATCTTGCTTGGTTTAGTCCTGAGAGACATTCTCTTAAGCAGTTGCACTGGGAATTTAAGTAAAATGACTCTTTTACAGATTTGTGATTTTCAGATTTGTGATTAATCTAACACCCTATTTTTCATACACCACCAGGAATTACACCACCAGGTGGTTCAAAGGACCCTAAAAGGCAAGTATGGGATAACGTGTTTCCAAAGACATAAAAGTTAAATTGCAGTTAGCAAAACCTGCAAGTATGGGTTCCTTAAATTTTTGTAATGGGAAGACATCAGTTTGGGAGTAATTAATTTTGGTTTCCTGTAGTGTTTTTTTTCTTCAGATCTATGGGCTGCTGGTCTGGGGATTTCTTCTCTGACTATCCTTCAAAGTACATCCACTTCAGCTGGAAGGATCTCCCACACTGTTCCTTTTCAGTGCTGCAGGGATGGGGCACTCCGATAGCTGAGGATACAGCAGCTCTAGCTCCCTGATCGCCTGACACACTTCCTAGGTCTTGTGCAACCAGAAAACAGACAGGATGGCACTGGCCCTCAGTTGTCACTGTCTAGAACAAGCATATTCCCTCCCACCACTAAAGCCAGTTGGAGTTGTACTCTGTTTGTTTTGGCAACAGGATGAGCTAGTCAGCATACTCGACAGCACCCACATTTCCTTTGCTACTTCATAAACAGCTTCAGGAATTTGGGGTATATCACTTCAGCTACTTATTTTTCCTAAGCTTTCAGTCCTATCCCTCCTTCTTGCATAGGTTGTCTTGAAGGTGGACCCATTGCTAAAAGATTGACACAGAGCTTATTGTTTGATACAGATTCATGAACTCTTTGCCTTTAGCTTTTATGAGCACAGAAATCCCCTTATTATTACTACTCCCTCTCCAACACCAGGAGTCAGTTGAGAGGATACCTAACACAAATACTAATGCCCTTTCCTGCATGATGTTTCAATATTAACATCACTTTCTTCCACAAACACTAAAGCTGAGTGCTGCCCCAATATGAAGGAAGGTTACTTGAAAAACTATATAAACTGCTTCAATCTCTATCAGCTTATAACTAGAATTTAACTCCAAGTCTTCTGTGGACAGCATTTTCGGGAAATGCATGTACCAGTGCAGCTTGTCAACCTTGATTTTTCAAGGGCAATTGATTCTTCAGCCATGCAGTTCTGAAGAACTGACTCTGCAGCAGAAGAAACTGCTTTTAGAGATCTCATAGGACAAATATGGGAGACATCAGATATTCTCCAAGATTTTGTGGGTTTTAAGGAAAAAGAGGAAAAGGGGGAAAGCTGGAATGTGCAAGAATCATGTTGTCGCCGTGAAGGAAAATACAAGATGATAACTATAATGTTGTTCTCAGCTAAACTTCAAGACATATTTTTAAGTCTCTTCATCAGGAAATAGGTTTGTATCACCAACACAAGCTATTCTTGTGTGGACTCTAGTCTTCTAAAAGGTACAGACCACTTCAAGTGCAACATGATGCCTCTCACCTGTGACTCTCGTACATAAATCTTAAAGAAAACAAATTGCACTTTGTCTTGCTTTGGATTTCAGCTCACTGTTGAACTTCCAGCCCCAGTCAGGGGCTGCCATACCCAGCAACACATTTCAGACCATGCCATCATTACTTTGACTCTTACCAGGCTTTTTGTTTGACTGCTGATATCATACCAACAAACAAGTGCACACAAGGCAGGGTTTGTCAAACTTCAAAATGTTAAGTGATGTTGAGCAATGCTGAGCACAATTCATATTAATATAATTAATGATTAAATTAAATGAAACGTAATTGTGCTGAAAGATTTCATTTGCTAATCTTGAAATAGGTTATTTGCTTATTCATGAGGAAGTGAAATATTGAGTCACAACTGATGTGCAAATGAGTTACGCTGTATATTGGAATATGTAGGTAGGGTTTTATTATTCAGTATGTGAGGTAAGCACTTAGGAAAGGTAGAAAAAACCATACCTGAATTTTAGCAGTTCAGAACACAGTGTAACACAGTAGTAGATCAATATAACAAGCAACAGGATCATTAAAGGTCATAACAGTAGGATGACACTGTTTTATAGAATATCCTTGATATATCTGAAATTGTTGGAAGGGTTCATTATAGCTTCATTAAAGAAAGCCAATCAGTTATTCCCACTTGCTTTTCAAAATCTGTTGAAACTATCACAGCAGCATTTGGCACCGTGTTGTCAAAATGAAAATGTTGAAATCATAATTTCAATATTTATGCAGAAACATGAGTCACAGCTGTACTACCTTACAATAGAAACAAAGATAACATCAGCATGCAAGCAGCTCACTTACACACTGCAGATCAGTACTGCCAAACTAGTTTGTACTAAATGTGTGGTGCTAAACACTTATGAGGAAAGACAGTGAGGTCTTTCATAATAAAATTTAAAAAAATAAGTGGTGTGGTAATTCTTGTTTACAGATATTCCCTTAAGATTGTTAATATAATATTATGAGTTTTCACCTAAAAGTTGGGAGGTTCCAGCACCAAGGTTACACACACACCTAGTAGTCCATAACCATTAAAGTATAATTAGTAATTTCTTTCTCTCAGTGGGTATTTCATTTTGGACACTGCCTAGACTTTGAAATGACTGATATTCCATAGTGAAGAAAATGGGTGTAAATAAGATCCATGGATCTCGTTTCTCTTTTATTTCAAAGTTAGAAGGTTTGTAGAGCATAAGACATGGGACTGAAATTACACTGAGCTGCAATCTCTGCATATACACCTCCAAGGTACCTCTCTCTTGCTCTCTTCTGGCACTGTAAACAACACAGACATGTTCAGAAGGCTGCTAACAGTTGCTAGATTATTATTTTGGGTCTGCTTATCTACTCCATCACTCTGTCTGGACTTGGTGTCAGTATAAGCATTCCTGTTTCAGAACAGGAACAAGGAGCTGGGGTTTCTCCATCTGTCCTCTCATCCTGTTACAGTAGTGAGATAATGTGTGGCAGTCTTAGGGCATATGGAATCACTCATAGATGCCAGGTAACATCCTATTTCCAAAGCACATTTTCAGACCATGTACTCCTTTATTCACCTTTACTGTGTATCCCTTCTCTTGATGGACAGACATGTAGCTCCAGCCCAAAAGAAACTCTGTACAGAGGGATGAGCTAAACAAGAGTTCTGCCAAAGTCCACACATTGAGTGTTTGTTGGGGTTCAGAGTAGTATCTTACAGGGGTTTTGACAGGTCTGGTTTACATCATGTCAAGAGCAGAGTACTGCTTCTGGAAAACAGCATTTGGGAGAGAAAATGTAAGTGTTCGATGCACTGCATTTGTATAAATTCAAACACTCCCAGGCTCAGTGCTGAAGCCAGGCCCACACTGCAGCCCCTGGCCAGCAGAGCTGTGCTGTCCATGGCCAGAAGGATGCTCTGGGCATGGCTGATGATGTGGTGCCTGCACACACTGCACATAATGGCACTGCTGTGCTCTCACTGGCTTCATGGGCATTGGGGTGGGGACTGATCTAAAACCTCTGTATTAGCACCACAAAATTACTCTACTGTTATCTGTTTCTCTGCATTTAGAAAGGCTTTTGCAGAGCTCACCTTGGCATCTTGGGCCTGAACTAGACCAGGCTGTTATCAGAGCAATTTCAACAGCTCATTTTTCAGGACAAGTCACATAATACGTCTAATTTAAACGAATTACAATAAATACAGTCTATTCAAAACTAATCTTTCTTCAGTGAAGACAAACTTCCAAAATATTGGTGATAGTTTACAAAAGCTGTAAGCTTTTGTGAAAAAGCCCAGTAACAGAATCCCTTCATTTTGGGTGTGTGCACAGGTAAGATCAATCGATTCCTCAGTCGCCTTTGTCCTTACACTGAGCTTGAGGAGCGTCCCACATGGTGGAAGTTTTCCAAAGAACAAAAAATAGATTTGCCACCACTGCCATTTTCTTACCAGAGCAGATGTTAAGGAAATGTAGTCCTGAGTGTAAATATGAAAATACTGTTTGATCAGTCAAACAACTACGTTCCTGGCCCCATGTGTGGGGCTTATCATTTAGCAATGCATATTTCATACACAGAAGTCATTTGCATAGATATTTATTATGTTATTATGTTCATTTTCAACAAGCCTATATTTGTTTGGCTCCTTTGACATTTTCATCATTTGCTAGTGCCACCTGGGTTAACATTAAGTTAATGCCACAAGTGACTTGAAAGAGTAAATTATTGTGCAACTTATAAACAACCATAATATAAACAAAACCAAACAAAACATATCCACATGGTTATGGTTAGTTCTGCTTTGAATATGGAGCTTTTGATTGATTAAAAGTTTAAAGCACAAATTGCATTTTCTGAACAGAGGATCTTTCTTAATTACATTTTGCCTTTGCTGAAAAGTACCATCTGTTTATAATTTAAGAAAAGACACTTGTTGACTGTGTTAATTTCTCAAGAAAGCTCAATTCATTTATAATTAAAGGCATTCATTTGGCAGTTTGACAAACAGAAGCCCTTTGTTTATTCACAAAACAAGCCATGTGCAGGCAGCACACTGTCTTGCTCTCTTACCCTTGTGCATCACATACCCAAGCAGATTCTTGCTGCCAGTTAAATCTGGGCCATCTTTTTGGGCACGAGGATGTGTGGTGAGATTACACTTTGTCCCTGTGTAGGTCCTTGTTGGATGGATACGGAGGAGTATTTAACACCATCGTCAGTAGGCTGGCAAACACCACTGGCTTTCTGTCAGTACCCTGTGGCTGGATCAGCCAGACAACAACCTGGCATCATCTTGGATCCCATTCAGTCACCTTCCTTCATTCATTTCTCTTCTCTTCATTCACTGACTCTTTTTATATGGGCACATCCTGTTTAAATGGCTCAAAATAAGACTAACAGCAGTGGCACCGGCAGCTGGCCCTAAACTTGTGCCCAACGTGCAGCACAAGTTGGTACTTTGGGGGGGACTTCAGGGACTTTGAGGAATGATTTTGGACCTTCAAAGGCAGCAAGGCTCTGTGCCTACAGTAGGACTGAATAATCCACCTGGGGTCACACCAGGATTCTTTTGTTCAGGGCTGTGACTCTCAAACAGCAGGACCTAAACAGGTATGTGTAGTCTGATCAAAGGCCAAGTCCTTAACCAGGATGGCAGCCACAGGCTGCTCCCACTCAGCCACTCACATATTGTCAGCTTTGCCCAGGTGACTAAATTTAGAGACCTGCCAGGGTCTTTGACAAAAGTAAAACCAATTTAAAAATCCAGAGTACTGCAATTGCTCAGGTTTATCAAATTTATCAAATAAATTGTGTAAAGGAAGTGGACTTAAAGTACTACAAAAGTTTTAATTAAAATTTATTTCAGTATATAAAAGGAAACCATGAACTTTTATAATTAAATCTTGGCAAAAGGATTTTAATGAAAATGCCAGTGTGTAAATTGCATTAATTGTGTAAAGCTACTCAATATGGCTTTCTCTGCTGCTTTTCTAATAGAGTAGGAAGGAGAAGGATGAAAAGACCATGCCAAAACCTCTCTGCACAGGAGTGGATATTAGTCACTTGAAATTCTTTCCTGTTTAATAGAATGCATTAGCTTAACTTTCAGAGGGAGGAAAGTAATATTCTCAGTGATGAAAAACAGCTGGGTATCATTAATGGCTTCAAAGTGGAGGGGGTGCTTTCATCACTTCCATTTCACTTCCTCCTCCCTTCTGCCTCCTTTTCAGAGCCATAGCTTTAATTTCCCTGTTCTCACTTAACTGACTCCCAATTACAGCTTTTTGGCAAAATGAAGCTGGATTTTTGGAGGTTTCCTTCTATATCTTGTCAAGCAAGACACTGGTGTGTAATGTTCAGCGGGTTTTCTTTTCCTCTGGGTTATGTTTCTTTCTTTTGTCTGGACCACCTCACAAAAAAATGTGGAAGGAGCTCTCCTACATCATGTGTGCTCAAACCCCCTCACCTCCTGACTCCTCCACAAGTGGAGCTGTAACTTTGATATCAAAAGGACAGACAACTTTTATTATGTTCCCTCTTTTTCCACACACCACTCTTGTCTCCACAATGGTGACTGCAGCATCCTGCTCTGGAGAGCTCTTGTTCTCCCCTTGCCCTGCCCCAAAGTCACAGCTGGAGCAGAAAGCAGGCTGTGTCGTGGCCTGGCTCTGCCACATCCAAGCTCTCAAAGCTGCACAATTTGCAAAATAACCTGATTTTTGGGGTATCTACAAGAAGGTGGTGGCCATGCACATTAAAATTTCACCAAAGACTTGTTTTTCTGCAGGTGCGCTCTGGCCTTGACCTGGACTAAATACCAGTGGTCACTGTGCAGGTGTCAGCCCTTGGCCTAAGGTGGCAGAAGTGGCCTGGCACTGCCCCAGGAAGCACAAAGGCTGCCACCTGAGCAAGGCTCTGACATACATATTTATTAGGCTTAAAACATTGCTGGTGTGTGGTGTGTCCCTGGTGGGGCAGGCAGGAGCTGAGGATGGGGGGATAGTGGTGCCCTGGCTGATTCCCTCTCATGCTCAGGGGGATTGCAGCTGGAGTGTTGTGCCAGGTTTATTTACAGACACTGCAGGGAAAGGGAAGAAGCAGCTCCACATTTAACACACTGAGTTTAACAATCCATCTTTAATGCTTCCTATTTACTGCACACTTCATACAAGACCTGCATCATTTATTTCTAGGCAAAGAGCCTGACTCAATGCAAGTAGCCTTGTGTTGGGGTCACCTCCCGTCCTTCTCTCCCCTGGAGCTGTGGGAGGAGAGGGCAGCTGTGATGGGGTGGGTGGTCACCATAACCAGCTTCTGCAGGGACCAGGGCACTCTGAGAGCTGCCCTCCAGCACAGACCGCTTTTTCCTTGCAGACAGCTTTTTCATTCAATCTAAAGAATAGTCAAAAAAAACCCCAGCAAATGCAAGGGGACATTTTCCTCCTCTTATCCCAAACCTGTTTGTCTTCCTTTCTGTGATCCATTGGCAGGAGGAAAGACAAATAGAAATGGTTTTTATGTGGCCTTGTCTTTTTCTCTACTGTTTTTTTTGTGCTTGTCTTTTCAGATAGAGAAATTTTGATGGTTTCCAAGAAATAAGAAAGGGAAAGGCTCTGCCTTTTGGAGCAGCTGCTGCTTGTTGCTCTCCCCAGGAAGGAGCTGTTGTCAAGCAAAGAGGAATTTCTTTGGGGCAGTCCAATAGCTGAAGACCAGACTTTGCAGGATTAGCTCCTGTCGGACACAAAGTGCTATCGTTGAGGATACACCTGGAAAAGGTCACAAAGCAGAAAAATTGTCAGCCTGTCTCTATTTGTTCTCTCCTATGGTCAGGATCCAGTGTTATCTGGGTATTACTGTACCCAGTGTTATATTAAAGATGAACTTCTCTGTTCTCCCATACTCCTTCACCTGATACATGCTTTTCTCCTGATTACTGCTCATTCCTTTGGAAATAGAGGACCCTGCTGCTCTTTGTTTTATGCATTAGGAAAAGCCCTGGTGGCACTCCCAGATGATCAATAAATGAGTTACAGCCTGTGGCATTTAATTATTTACAGCTGTACCCCAAACAGGTTTCAGTGATACAGCTGCGGTTCTGTGGTGGAAGGTAAAGCTCTTAATTAATATATTGATCATCCCGGAGGGATAGGGGTGGGTATTTTTCACTGCCAACCTTTTAATTGGTGAGGAAAGTCATGAAGTCTCCCCACTGCCCCAGGGATGGTGCATTTACCAAGTGAGGTAGGTGCATATCCTAAGGAGCACAGGCAAGATAAAGTTTGTTCCCTTCCTTCAGGGGACTACCACTGGTTTCCCAGCCACTGATTTTTTCTTTTCTACTTTTTCCCTAGGGATCACTTTTCCACCTAATGGGATTGCCATTAACTTTAATTATTTTAATGCAAGTTTCTCAGTGCTTAAAGTTGTGGATTAAAAATATCAGTTGCAGGTATGGTTATGTATATAGGTATGTATTTTATAGCTTCTAGTTTTCACCTCTTCTCAAGCTTCAAGGAGAAGATAAAAATAATTCTGTTTTTCAAATCGTGTAGTACTTCAGTTGTTGGACTTGGCAGCATGTTTATGCCCTCTAATTGGACTTTGGAAGACAGCTCTCAGATAGAAGGTCTGTTGGGTTTCAAGGGATTATCTTCTCTTTACGTACCTTTTGTTTTTCTCTGTGATGTAGAGTAGCATGAGTACATCAGGATTATTCTACTTGAAGTTAATTATTCTTCCATTCCCTCCCTTTGTGAAGTGTTGAAAGAGAATCTTATAGTGCTTCATATAGTTGTAATATGTCAAATAGCTGATTTTTATTTTTGACTGCCTTTTAAAAATTAAATTACATTTTCTGCTTTCTAGGATTTGATCTGTAACATGATGAATCATTGAAAAATTGCAGTTTGTTTTTTTTTTTCTGGTGGGGGCACAGAAAAGTGAAAACAGCAGTTCATTATTAGAATGTAAGAAGTTTACAAATTATTCTAAAATCAAAATGTGAGTAGGTGGATGAATATGTAAAATCCTTGCAATTATTGTGCTTTCCAGACTGCAAGGTGGGAGTTGTATTATTTATATTCTGCCACAGACCTATTACCTATTAACTGTGATGAGCCATCAGCTCCAGATTAAATTTTGAGCCAGTGTGCTCCTTTCCTTGCATGATCATTTTAGTTTCAAAATAACCTTCATTCTCTTCCTGCTGTTCCTGTTGGAGCTAATGAGCAGAGCTTGTACAAAATACCCCAAAGGCAGTTAAAACCCCAGAATTTAATTGCGGTTAGAAAAAACTTTTGCTGAGAACATTTCTATTCCAAGCCCTGAATAGTCATTTAAAATCACCCAAGTGATGTTTATGCAGCTCCTTCAGGATAAATATTTTGTAGTGGGATATTGGTTGGGTCTCTAAATGTCTTTGGTGTTTGCTCAGGTCCTCTTTGCTCATGAATAACTTAATTTACTTCTGAATAACTTCTTTGCTTATTTTCCAACACTGAAACTTCATTGGAGAAAGTGGGAATAAGTGAGGAAGTTCTGGGGATGTGGGCACATGCCTAGGTGTTGACTGAGCCATGATTAGGTCCAATGAAATGTTTGCCCCAGTAGTTACCAAGACTATGAATCGGGATCAAGAGAAGACAGGATGTTCTCTCCTTATTTTCCTCATTTGTAGGAGCAGTTTGGTAGTGCCCAAGGACATCTTTTTTTCTCCTTCCCATAACCAAATGTGCTGTTCTGAAAGTAAACCAGTAGGAGGAATGAACCCCACACGAATACTTCATGAGAGATTTCAGGTCGGTGTTACAATTTAATAGAATTACAATAAATGCAATGATACAGAAAAACTGGTTTAAACCCACAAAGTCAGAGTACAGCCTGGCACCCTGCTGGTCAGGGTGAGGGTGGTGGTGGCAGTCCAGTTAAGCAGTGGTTGTAGTCCTGGTGAAGCAATGGTTGCAGTCTCGTTGAAAGCAGAGGTCCTGTGGAAGGTCTGGTCCTCCTGTGGAAGTTTGGGTCCTCCTGGATCTGTCCAGTGGTGGTGGTGTCCCAAGTCCCTAAAGCACCCAGATTGTATATGGTCAGACTCAGGCAGGAAGGTTCCGTACCTCTCCCAGGGCAGGGAATGTCGCAATGGAATGTGTCTGTGACTGCGGTGATGGGCTGGAGATTTAGATCTTTATCTGTGGCGCCTCTCCCGGGATCTGCTCCGGTGCCATCTCGGGCTTTTGCTGTGATGCTTCTCCCGGGATCTGCTCCGGTGCCGTCTCGGGCTTTTGCTGCGATGCCTCTCCTGGCATGGTGAGGGGCTGCTTCTCTTTGGAGAGTGGCTGCGCCTCCTTGGAGACCTGCTCCAGCTCTGCCTGTACTGCACCACTGGAGAGCTGCGGGGTTTGTCCAGGTCTCTGCACCCTCTCCTGTGGTGGTCAGGAGATGGGATCCGTTCCAGCTTGTCATCTTCCTCTTCCTCCTCCTCACTAGATTCTACATCATCCATGTCTTCTTCCAGAGCACTAACACGAGGCTCGAGTTGCTCAGCTCCTTCCAGAACGTACCGTTTCTGCAGTCGAGGCAGGATGATATCACATACACATTCCTCGTGGAGCAGCTCGTCAATAAATTCGTCCACGTGCATCAGCTCAAATTCCCCATTTCTGTTCTGATGTTTTATTTTCCGATAGTCATTGTACAG
>VZTH01004396.1:14874-71818 GCA_013397815.1 Aleadryas rufinucha | reverse complement strand
GGCTGAGAGAGAGCTGGGGGAACGGGGGTCGAGCCGTGAGTGAGTGAGAGCTGAGAGAGAGCGGGGGGAGCCGGGACTGGGCCATGGGTGAATGAGGGGTGAAAGAGAGCGGGGGGAGCCGGTACCGGGGCTGGGGCCGTGGCTGAGTGAGGAGGGTGAGAGAGAGTGGGGGGAAGGGGGGAGCGGGGCCGTGGCCGTGGGTGAGAGACGAGGGAACTGGGGCCGTCGGTGAATGAGGGGGGAAACCGGGATCAGAGTTGAGCGGGGGGACGTGGTCCCGGGACCCGTCACCATCCCGGTCCCACTGTGCGAGGGGGCGGTCGGGCACCGTGTCCGGGAGGCGCCGCCGCAGCCCCGCGTTGGGCCGGGCCGGGCGCTGCGGGGAGACGCGCCGGTGTTACCGATTGTCCTCCGGGCCTCGACGGGACCGAGCCGGGGGAGCCCCCCAGCTGCTGGCGGCTCGGGGGGGCCCCGGCCGCCCGGCTCGGCTCGGTGCTACCGGTGCTCTCCGGGCTCGGGGTCTGGGTTTGAAAAGGCCCCTTGGTAAATTGCTCGTTTGTCCTTTTCTGCCCGTCAGGAGCTCCGGGGGCTGGGGCGCTGCTGCTAGCACGGGGACAGGTCCGGGGGGCCGAGGGAGGCACGGCCCGTGATTTGGGCTGGTTTTGCCTCCAGTCTGGGTAGGAACCTCTGAATTTAGACTTTTGGGACCTGTGTGCCGAGGAGGAGCCTCGTGTGCCTCAGCAGTGAGTAGGTGAGGGCTGTGCCTCTGAGTGAGGGTGAGCAGCATCAGCAGGTGTCGGAGCCAGGGACGGACCCTGCCCTGCCCTCCCGTGGGAGCTCACCCGAGGGGCTGAGGGGGATGGGGGACCTCACCCAGAGCCAGGTGCTTTTGGGAGGCCTTTGGGAGACGTGCTGCCTGTGCAGTACTGAGGGTGTGAAAGGTCTTACTGCTGTCGGGGACCCCATGGGATGGCATCTCCACCCCCTGACACAGGGGGTTTGGGGTTCCTCGTGTGCCCATCCAGCTGCTCCCTCCTACCCAGGCTGTGCTGGAATGTGCTGCAGTGGTGTTGGGGGTCCAGTTCTTTGCTAGTTTAGAGCCTTAATGTATGGGCTTAACATATGAACAGGTGTGCTGGGGGTCTCAAGCTGCAATCCCATGTTCAGAGGGAGCTGGAGAAATCAGAGCAGAAGCCATTGTCCGGTGTGGTGGGGCTGAGCCACCACTGCTCTGCCATGTGCTGCAGGACAGCCGGCTCCTCTGAGGCAGCAGGGACACAATGGGGCACAGGTGAGGTGCCTGTCACCCAGGTGAGGCGTGACCTGAGGGACAGCATGGCAGCACTCACCTGCTGGCATGGAGCCCCAGGCCGGCAGCAGTCAGGATTCAGGACATACTTCCTCGTTGCTGGAGGGCTCATGCTGTGTCCTTTGATTGTTTCTTTGTGGTATCCATGCTGAGGGTTTGATCACATAATTGTGTTCCTTAAAAGCAAAGTTCAGCTGGGTTGTGACCCTCAGGATGTTATAGAGATTGGAACAGGCAAGGGGAGCCTCATAGGCACTGAGCTGTGCTATGATTCAGCACAGAAAGGACATTGACCTGTTGGAGTGAGTTCAGAGGAGGCACCAAGTTGATCAGAGGGCTGGAGCACTTCTGCTGTGAGAGAATTGGGGTTGTTCATTCTGGAGAAGAAAGCCTTCAGGGTGATGTAACTGCCCCTTCCAGTACTTGAATGGACTATGAGAAGGATGGACTGAGGCTATTTGCAAGAGCCTCAAGTGACAGGACAAGGGGGAGTGGCTTTACACTGACAGAGGGCAGGATTAGATGGGATATTAGGAAGAAATTCCTCCCTGTGAGGGTGGGGAGGCCCTGGCACAGGTTGCCCAAGCTGTGGCTGTACCATCTGTGGAAGTGTTCCAGGCCAGGTCGGACAGGGCTTGGAGCAGCCTGGTATAATGAAAAGTCTCTTTGCCCATGGCAGGGGGATGGAAAGGTCTTTAAGGTCCCTCCCAACCCAAACCAGTCTGTGACTATGAATAGAGACAGCCCTGGGGATTGTGCCTGAGCTGCCTACTGAGCTCAGGGGGATGTTACCTGTGAAGAGGCTTCAGGTGCTCCGGGCAGGTGTGTCTCCTTCCTGCCTGGGAGCTCCAGCTGGGAGCTCTTGCTGGACAGAGTAGGCTCTGTGTGTCCGTGGTCATTTTCTGTGTGAAACAGGCTTTTTTGGTTAATATTTTTTGGTGAGTGTGCAGTTCCTGTCAGTGTGTTGTCATACTGCAAACCCCCGTAGCGTAGGCCTGGCAGTGTGTGCAGGTAAATTCAACATGTTTGTCTCCAGGTAGGGCCAGGTGAGTCACCGCTGTGAGAAACTGCAGCCACACCTCGCTGGGAAGTGTCAGCACGTGTGCAGGTCATGCCGCACTCTGTGCACACAGAGGTCCAGCTGCAGGGGGTTGTGGCATATCAATAGTGTCATAAGCAATAAACGAGGAATAAAACCTCATAATACAACCCACCCTTCCCCCCTGGTGGGGTTTGGAAGGTGAGCACGGCCCGACCACAGGCACAGACCGGGTCAAGAACTTGTGTACTGGGGCAGCGGTGCAGCCTCAAGTGCTGCAGCTGTATTTCGAGGCTTCTGCTGTGAGGGTGATGGGCTGGAATGGGGATTTTTCCTGGTGGATGTGGCCTGTGCTTTAGCACGAAAGGGTTAAGCTGAGGTTGGTGTTTATGTAACCAAAGAGGGAACTCCCAGAGATGAGTCCTTGGCTATCTCATGTGTTGATGCATCAGAAGGGCTTGAAGAAAGCCTGGCTTGTTGCTTGCGCCGTAATTACGCACTGGAACCCTGTGCTTCAGAGTTTCCCTGGCTGCCGGGGGCGGGGGACAGGGATGAAATTTGCTTTCCCTGATGTGTGACTTGGCCTGTGGAACTCTGTTTTGTCCCAGAGGAGCTGGAGACTGACCACAGCTGAATGTGGGTGGAGGTAAGGTGTGCTGGGCTTCCGTATGGGCTCCCAGGTGCTGGCTGTGCCTTGTTCATGTGCCTGGGATTCAGCTGATCCGCAGGTTGGGCTGAGGAAGGAGGTTCTCCAGTGGGGGGGGTTCAGCAGAGGCTGCCAGAGATGTTTCTGTCTCCCAGCTTGTAGAGCTCAGCAAGTCCATACTTTCCTGGGTGCCTTCCGACAGCACAGGGCTGTCCCAGCCCCTTGTGCTGCACCAGTGCCCCAGGATTATTCCTGCTCCTCTGGGCAGAGAAACTCTGCGCCTGGTTTTGAGCGAACTTCTCGCTTAGGGAAGAAGTTGAATGAGTCTCTGCTCAGTTCCAAGAACCCTGTGAGTCAGGGCTCCGTTTCGGGAGCAGGCTTCCCTTCCCGGAAGGGCAGCGCAGCGGAACACAGGCGGTACTGAGTCATCCAATGGGCTTTTTTTATATATGTATTATTACTTCTCTTAGAGAACGGTTCAACTTCCAGAGCCTTCAGTAATGTTAACATTCCTGCATAGGGAATCTCCCCCATGCTGTGCAGAGGGAGGGGAGCAGAGCTTACCCTGATGTCCCTGCTCCTCCTCCCCACATGCCCATGTGGGATGATGAGCAAGGAGCCAGGGAAGGGCTGAGGCTTCCCCTGTGCATTCCACATTATCTTTGGGGATGAAATTGTGCCTGGCTGATGTCAGGAAGGCTGAGCTGGCTGCAGGAGGAAGGACAGCACAGACAGGATGGGCCTGGTTTGGCGCTGAAGAACAAAACAAAAGTCCTATGACTGAAACTTTGAAGGACACTATGTCCAGAAAGTAACTTTTTCCTGATTAAGGGTCATTTAAATATTAAAATGCACATCAGCCTAATGAAATACATGCTACCATACATGACTTTATTGCTCAATTTCCCCCCTAGATCATGCTGTGTATGACTTGGGAGGAAGAGGATAAGGGTGGGCTGTGGATGGGGGGGGGGGCAGAATTTTTGCCTGGTAAGGAGGAAAAGTTAAAATGCCCTTGGAGGCACTTGGTGGGTAACTCTCCTCTCCCTGCTCCCAGGGTAGAATGATGCCTTCTTGGTGCACCCCTGGTCTCTGAGTACCAACTAGGACACAAGGGGTGTGTTTTTGACCAAATTTCAAACACTTAATGCAACAGCCTGCTTTCCTTGGGATCTGCCCTGCAAACATTCCCTTTAATCCCCCAGCCAGTGACTCCTCCGCAGGCCTGCCTGATCCAAACTCCGCCTGTTCTCAGGGAAGCTTTTCCAATGAGAACCGAGGCTCTGTCCCTGGGAGTGCTGATGACTCTGGTCTGAGCTGTTCCTGGCCGGGTTTGCCCGGGAAGGAGTGAGGCAACACTGGGATCATCACTCCTTGCAGTGACACCGACCTGTTGGTGTTCCATGTGGGAAGCTGGGCCGTGCTCCAGCTTTTACCCATTTAATGTTTTGTTCATTGAGGTTTTTTAGGTCATGTCCAACACAGCTTCCCTTGAGCCAGGCTTAAATGTGAACTTGGATTAACCCTCACTGATAAACACTGCCCACTGTGGTATTTGGGTGGGAAAAGGTGCAGCCTGATGCTGCTCGTGTGATTCCCTTTTTAGCTTCAATTTTGCAAACATGAAGGCTGCACAGAGAGGGACAAAAACCTGTGGAGCAGGTCTCCAGCTTCATCCCAAATGCTACAGCTTTTAGCTTCAGGAGAGAACACTGGACAGGAATGGCACTGTGTTGGGTGGCAGGATGTCTCCCATCTGTGGGCTCCAGAGGCAGGTCCCTGGAATGGCGTGAGTTCCTTGAAGGAGCTTCTTCTCAGCAGTCCTGAACTTCCAGCAGGTGCTCTTGGGCTCCATCACCTGCTGCTGGTTCCCAGCTCATCCACTGCCTTATTCACCATGATCAGCTCATCACAGCAGCGGGGTCTAGCACTTTTGGGGTTCCCAGTCCTCACACTAGAAGTGTCACCACCACTGAGCTTATGTTGTGCCCTTGGTGCAAGATGAACTCCCCAAAAGTGAGGTGGGGGCTGGATCCAGAGCCATGAGTGGTTTCTGTGCTGCTGAGTAATCCTGCTCATGCCCCAAAGGTACCTTTTCCAGCTCTAGTTCTGAGCTGTGGCTGCTGGACTGCAGGACCTGCTTGTTCCTTATTCTGGGATGAAAAGAGCAGTTTCCTCATCTCATGTTTTTGTGTTGTTACACTGGGCACCGGGACATGCAGTAATTCAGGAATTAGACAATTTCCTTAAGCTACATAATTAAAAGACCTCACGTTTAGGTCTCCAAATGAATTGATTCATAATTCTATTAAAGCCATAGCTAGCACAGTGAAAGGCTTTGGACACTTCTTCAGTGAGATGTTCGATACATCCAGTGTGTGACATCTAAATTACATATGAATTCCTGTGCTGGACTTGTAATTTTGTCCGTGTGAGGGACCATTTTTGTTCCGATGGCAGGACAAGGGAAGAGGGTGGTTCGATTCAGTTTGGATTTGAGGGGAAGGGATGACTCTGTCCACAGACAGCTGGGACTTTCCAGTTCTTGAGACTGAAAAGAAAAAAAAAATCATTTTAACGTCAGCAGGATCAGTCTTGAGAGAGAGCCTCCTACATCTCTGCAAGCAACCAGGATAAACCCATGTTTAAAACACTCCATTCCAGGGACAGTGGTATCAGATACTGATCTGACCCGAACTCTGTTAACTCCTAGCATGATAAAAAACTGCTGGTGGTGGCGAGGAGTCTCTTGGCGGTCACTGGGGTGTGTTTGAGATGCTATTAAGCCCAGGCAGGTGCTGCATGGTGGGGGTTGAAGTGGAGCCTGTGTTTGTCCCTGCTCCGAAGGTCTGTCCTGCGTCACTTTGGAGATGGGTGACATGGGAGTTTGTCCTGCAGTGCAGGACCTGAACTTCCAGAGCCCTTTTTTGCTCTCACGTGATACCAGGAGCGTCAGTCCTTTTCCAAGCCCAAACACACACAGATGTTTGGGGCCGTAAAGGTTCAGTGCATCCTGTGTTATCATAATCAGAATAATCCAGAACCACAGCATCAAGTGTATCTCATTTTACATTACAGAGTCCTCGACCTTTTGCCCCTCCAGCCTTCTCCAAGGTGATGACTCCTGTCTCCTGAGACGCTGGAAAACCTAGTTTGGAAGAAGAGTAACGATACAGTTGATGCTGAACTACGTGAGTCCTCAGGTTGTTTTGTTTACTATAACACCATTTGCACCAGCAAGCCTGTCCAGCCCGGATGGCACAATGGGTTTACCCCAGGGTTCCTGTGCAGGGGGTTTCTCCAGTGGAAATGTTACTCACATGTTTCCAGCAGAGGTGGTGATGTACAAGGAGCAGAGGAGTTTCTAAGGATGTTGGGTCAGGGCTGCGGAATGAACAGAGCAAAGAGAACATTGGGGTCAGAACCATGTTCTGTTCAGCTCACTGGGATGGTGATACTGCTCTGTGGAGGTGTGAAGGTGCTGGGAGTCAGGAGTGCAGGGATGCAAAGTCTGCTGCAAGACTCCTCCCTTTATCTCCTGGCTGTTGCTGGTCCTGGACAGGTGCTGCTGGATGAATCAATGCAGTGAGATCAGCCTGTGTCCACAGAAAGGGCGGGACTGCCAGAGGGTGAACTTCACTCAGAGAGAGGTGATTTATCAATCTCTTATGTGGTGAAACACCAGGGCTCTTCTAAAACAAATATGTACAACCCAAAAAATATTTTCCCCTGTCTGTTGTAGTAACCTCTTAGGGAAGATTTTCCAGGATTGAGTTTGAGTAAGGAAATGGAGTTGTGCTTGGTTCCTCTTCTCACCTACCCCCCAAAGTATCTTTAAAAAGTGAGAGCACAGACATTGAATGTGTAGATGTTTGTGAAAGTCTTTGAAGCTATTTTCCAAAAGCTAGAGGTGAAGAGGAGGTATACTGGGAGCAAAGCTTCCGTTGGCTGGAGCCGATGGATGTGGAGAGCTCACAGCACACCAGGGGCAGCCCAGCAGCTCATATGAGAGGTGCTTTTCCAGCTAAACTGAAACAAGACTTTTCTTTAGAGAAGGAAGTGTTTTAGTCATAAACCTTGAATCTATTTGGCCTTTTAGGTCTTGGTTGTGCAATACTGACCCAAATTCTCTTTAGATTTCTGAGCAGCAGAAAATGCATGTTGGAAATCAGACTTTCTGCACTACCTGAATAAGGAGGTGGTAGTTGAGTTTTCAGTTGTTGATGTTGAATAGTGGTGATATGTGAACCTTGAATAAATTCTTGGATGCAAACCATGAGATTCCCATTTAATAGATCAAATGGTTTTTTGCCCATAGTGGTTGTGCAGGAAAACAAACGTGTTGTCACCAGTGTTGCCTTTCACTGGAGTGTCCATTGGAGCATTTAATAGTGTGTTAGTTCTGAACACAGCATCGATTCCTGCACGGGGAGGCTGAGGTGACAGGGTTTTATGTGCTGGACTCCAAATTCCAGCTGCACTGGATGCAGTTAGATGGAGATGTAATAAAGTCAGGGCCTAACAAGGTACAAAGAGAGAGGGAACTTTTTTCAAGGCTAAGAATACGTTTTTGAAAAATCATTGTGAACTGAGCTGAATCTCACATTAACTATTGTGCTTGTTTTCTATGCCCTTGTTGGGAAAGGTGAAAGATACTAATTTTTGTGGTCAGTTTTGTGCATTCTTGGCTGTTTGAAGAACAGACTTGAGCCTCTGAGGGTCTCAATGGGTGGCTTTGATGCCTCGTGTAGATCATCTGTGGAGGAACCCCCAAAATGCCCCAGACTGCAGCAGCAGACACCCATACACAGGGCTAACTTGGGCATCTTCTTTCAGAGCTTTTGGAATATGTTAATTCGCAAACTTGTTTTTGCTGTAAAACAAGCTTTAATTATCTTGACTTGTTCCCACTATGTCTCTCAAACAACTGTTGTAGGAAATGTTGCCCTGAATAACAAGGCTAATTTATGCCTTGAGAACTGCTCCGAGCCTGCAGCCCACCCCTGGTCTGTCAGCAGGGAGGCAGGGCTGTGTGTAGACACTCAAGTAGGCAGAGCCACCAGTGCCTCCGTAGGTGAGAGCCTTCCAGCACAAATCGGCGATAGCAGGAGAGAATAACTCGGTGGCTCATCAGATGGATCTCTCTTCTCTTTCAAGAGCCGAGGATGAAGCGGCGAGCATCGGACAGAGGAGCCGGGGAAACATCTGCTAAGGCAAAGGCTCTGTGCGCGGGGATTTCTGGGAATAACGCCAAGAGAGCAGGTCCTTTCATCCTGGGTAAGCAGGGACAGGGCTCTGCAGTTGGCAAGGTGGCTGCTGGTGGCAAAACTGAAAACAAAAGGCACTGTGGAATGAGAGGAAAGCAGGTTTGTAACTCAGTGTCTTACCTGAGAATGCGGGTCACTGGATGTGCAGAGCAGCAGCCTGAGAGCTCCTGCAGCTGACCAAGCTGAGGAGATGTGGGTTGCCAGTACAGCAAGGCAGGCAGGGCTTGGGAGAGAAATATGAGATCTTGATTTTACACCCTTGGGTTTTTTGGGTTGGGTTTTTTTTAAAATTTTTTTAACTCTGTTCTTAAGCTTTAATAAAGACCAAATTCACTGGAGGGCTTTTTCATTAGAGCTGCAGGGAGGTGTTCGACCCTGCTGACCTGGAATGTGTTGTCACATCAGCGTGGGGACAACTTAATAATTCACTAGTCGTCACTCGAAGTGGTATGTGCCAAGGCAAGGCCACTCTGCCAGCTCTGGAGAGTTGCTAGAATAGTTGTTGGTTCAGAACTGGTTATATAAACTGTCAGAAATCATAGACTTTACATTGGAAACCAGTGGATAATCAATTAGAGCTAACTGATTTAAAGTGAGGAGTGGAGACTGTATGTTAACTTGAAATCTTGGCTAATTTGGACACCCCTGGGCCATCCCTGCAGAGGTGGCAGCTGTGTTCCCAGGTGTGGCAGTAACAGTTGCCATGGGTGTTGCTGTGAATGTAAGAGCTGTGTGGTTCAGGCATGCAGAAATTAGGATTTCTGCAAACAGCTGGGCCATGTGTGGGCTTTGATAAATGTTTGTCCAGGGAAGAAATGAAACATTGTCCCAAAAGGTTTCAGAGTTCAGGACTTTTTTTTTTTGGCTTTAGATCTGTGAAAATGCACTCAAGCTCCTGCAAAAAAAGGGAACTTGGTGCAAGCAAACATAACTGGTGACAGCTGATGTAACCCGGGTTAGTCACTGCTGCTGGAGGGAAAACAAAGTCTGTTTCTGCT
The DNA here is from genome assembly GCA_013397815.1 of Aleadryas rufinucha. Taxonomy (NCBI): domain Eukaryota; kingdom Metazoa; phylum Chordata; class Aves; order Passeriformes; genus Aleadryas; species Aleadryas rufinucha. The sequence goes on along the minus strand of VZTH01004396.1, from coordinate 62,559 downwards.
TTGTGCTGTAGGTCCACGTTTAGGTAACTCCCCTGTGCCAAGTATTGTTCAGTGTTTGGCAAGAAAGGACGGGACAGATGACTTTTATCAGCTGAAGGTAAGCAAACTGCAGGCTCCCAGACCTTCAGGGCTCTCCAGCTCTTGTGCAGAAGCACTTGGGCAGTGAGTGAGTGGTGTGGGCTGAGCCAGTGCAGTCGGACACGGCTGCTGCAGCTTCCCCGTGGCAGGGCAGTGCTGCCAGGCACAGATCTGTGTCCATATCAGGCCTGAGACAAGGCCTCTGCTGCTGTGCTGCTCTCCCAGAGCCCTTGGATCTGTGCCTGAATGGGGCAGCTCCAGGAGGAAAAAAGCACCTGGGATATTTGCAAACAGCCACCTTTTCCATGTTAATGAAGCTGCTACTGTGCATTCTGCATGGATGGTGCTGAGTTCAGACAGGCTTGTGGCAAGGACACAACCATCAGATCAATGACACCAGCTGTTAAACACGTGGGAATGCCAAAAATGAGAGAGGGCCAGGGGCATTTGGGTGTCTCTGGGAACTGTAAAGACCTTTTCCCTTTTCCTGAAGATTCTCACCTTAGAAGAAAGAGGTGATAAAGGAATAGAAACCCAGGAGGAGCGACAGGGCAAGATGCTGCTGCACACAGAGTATTCTCTTCTTTCCCTGCTCCACAACCAGGAAGGAGTGGTCCATCATCACGGGCTCTTCCAGGTACACTTGGTCACCATCCAGGCTGGGGCAGTGCCAGGGATTGCTGATGGATTGAGCTACTTTTGTTTAATGTACAGTTCGTGCTGACCCTGCACACTGTCCAAGTTCCAGCACTCTGAGGTTCATCACTGCTGCTTCAAACAGGAGCTCTGGAGAGTACAGTAGGATTTTGGGAAATGTGAGAACATTCACGAATGGGACAGGTGCTCAGCACTCCTCCCCCTTCAAACAGAACAACAGCTGTTTCACTGGCAAATTAATTAGCACCTTTTAGAATTAAATTTGTGCTTTTTGGTCTCTGTACTGTTTATAACTTGTAAGAGGGGACAAATAGCCAAAAAATTGTTTCAGCAAGTTAAACCAGTCACTGTGCTGGTCAGTTTTTGTGTGAGTGAATTGTGTTGCTGTTGGTGCTTTTAGGGCTGTTCACTGATGTGAGGGGCTAATAGCAATTACTGCTTTGGGTGTTGGTATTGCCTGACTTGCTGGTTACATTTTGTCAACACATTTTTCACTTGAGACCATCTGTACTAAATCTTAAATAAGCCAAATGTCCAGCTCAGCTGTGTCTTGTTTAATGTCACGGAAGAACTGCTAATTGTGCCCTGAGATTCCTGTTCTTCTCATGAATGGTGTGTTGGATCCCTTCTGTTCCCAGAGGCTGCTCCACTGCAGAGCTGTCCTGGGTTCAGCTCAAGGTGTCTGTGTGCATAAAGAGCATTAGTGCTGACGTGCACACAGAGGCACATAGCAGAGACTTCCTCTGCCTTCTGCACTCCTCCCCCTCCTCCTCCTAGGAAAAGTTCTTCCCAGTGAGGATGGGGAGGCCCTGGCACAGACTGCCCAGAGCAGCTGTGGCTGCCTCATCCCTGGAAGTGTCCAAGGCCAGGTTGGACAGGGCTTGGCGCAATCTGAGATAGGGATAGGTGTCCCTGCCCATGGCAGGGGATGGAATGAGATGAGCTTTAAGTTCCCTCCAACCCAAACCCTTCTGGGATTCTGTGATTCATTAAATAGAGCTCCTGTATCTTTTTGAAATCCTACCTTGGGGCAAAGACCAAGCACTGTGATTGGATTTGCTTATTTTGAAATAACCCCCCCAGTTATCCAGTTATTTATTCTGCCAGGCTTTGTGCATGTGCCCTGGAGCTTCCCTGAGGGGTTGCTCCTGTGTTTGCCTCCCCGCAGGACCGAGCTTGTGAAATCATAGAAGATCTCGAAGCCAACAGGATGGTCAGAAAGATGAAGAAGCGCATTTGCCTGGTGTTGGACTGTCTCTGTGCTCACGATTTCAGTGACAAAACAGCAGATCTGATCAATCTGCAGCATTATGTCATTAAAGAGAAGAGACTCAGCGAGCGGGAGACCGTGGTGATATTTTATGACGTGGTACGAGTGGTAGAAGCATTACATAAGGTGAGAGCTTGGTTCTCCCCTCCGGTGCTGGGAGGCAGAGTTTTCCCACATTAGAACAGTAATGCTTCAAAACTTCCTGGGGCAGGCAATGGCCAGGTTACAGGGCATGGATGTTAACAGTGTTCTGTGTAAGACCTCGTGCCCCAAGCCCTAAAGAGCATTCCCTTCCCTCCCTGCTCCTCACGTTTCTGGATGATAATGTAGTGTTTGTGGGCTGTGGAGAGGGGCCAGCTGGGCTGAGAGCAGGTCAGGTGAACCACAGTGTGGTGACCTCAGACAGGGGCAGTCAAAGATGAGAGCAGAGCCTGATCAAACACAGGAAACGGAAACTGTTTCCTTGTGAAACAAGATAAATCAGAGTGTAAGAATTTATTTGAGATCAGAACCTCAAGTACAAGTTTTGAGATCAGTGAACTAGAAACTATTGTAATAAAAATGGATTCTGCTGATGTTTGACTTGTTCCCCTGTGACACAGGACACTTGTCCTGCCTTGGCAGGGCAGTACAGTGTGGGTCTGTTAAAGGAATGCTGATCAGATTGCTCTAACCAAGGCTGGACACTTCAGTTTCAGGTCTCTTAGGTACACCAAATCTGTCTTTGTGTTCAAAGTAGCAAATTTGCTTGTTCTGTCCTGATCACAATCAAAAGTGAAAGGCATAAAGTACCCAGGGTGGAACCTGACCTGAAACCTTGACCTGGGTTATTTCAGAGAGTGCAGATGCCATGATTTCTTTTTAGTGCTCTTTTTAGTGTCCAAGTATGAAATTTATACTTCTACAACAAATAGGCTTTTGCTCAGGTAATATTCTTATATTTTTTTACAGAAAAATATTGTGCACAGAGACTTGAAACTAGGAAACATGGTGCTAAACAAGAGGTAAGTCTGCTGGAGAGCTGCTGGCCTGGCAGTGGTCTTGTTTCTTCCCTGAAGCAGATTTCTAATACAAACACAGTCAAAGGCAGCACTTGAGTGCCCTTGTGCATTCAACCCTCAAGGAGGGTGAGGGAAAGGGAAGCAGGCTGTGCAAAAATACAAATCCAGCTCAAAGTTATATAAATTAATCTCCAAGAATGAATTTAGTTCCACCTAGATAATTCACTTTTCCCACCCAGCTTAGTGGCCCCTTGTCAGGACTTTTTTTTTGGATTCTAACTGCTGAAAAGTGAATTTTATAGTAATTTAGTAACCTACAAGAGAAGTACTGATTTTATATATATTTAAAAAAAAAAAAAAAAGCATGGTGGTTGGTTCTGTTCCCATCATTCACCCTCCATCGTGCTGAAGGCATTCCCAGCCCTGCCAGCTGTCCTACAATCCCAGCAGTGTTAGATCTGACTGCTGCACTGCTGTGTTTTTGCTAGCAGTGAAATATTGACTTACCTAAACAAAAGCACTTCTGTCCAGTGTGTATTTGTGTATGAAATGGCTCCCTTGTTCCATTCGCTGGTTTGACAGGAGCCTCTGGAGCCTGGCAGGTGCTGGATGCTGGTGCAGACCCAGGGGGACCAGGGCAGAGAGGGGCAGGAGCTCAGCAGGAACTCAGGGCAGGGGAGGTGGCCTGGCTCTGCTTGGTGGCTCTTTGGAGCAGCTCAGTGCCATGGGGTCTGTGTTATTTAGCTGGCAGCCTAGTTCAGCTCAGATCCTCTGCTCTCTCCTCCAGGATTACATTACTGACTAAATATTTTGCACTAACTTGAAGAATGAGTGGAATTCATCCTTTTCACACTGTCTAGGTTTCTGTGGAATGAATAAAAAGCGGGAATGCTGAGTTCTGCAGGCTTTGAGTCTACAAAGCTTGCAGGTTTGCTGGGCTCACAGCTTGCTGCTTTCCCCTCCCTAACACTGAAAGGAAACTGGTTTTATCTACAGAGCTTGAACTTCTTGGTTCCCCACACACACACACGCAGCAGCTGCTGCTTCTCAGGGCCACCTCTAAGTTGTTTCAAGTTGTTTCTGTAGAGCTGCTGTAAGATAAATCTCTTCTGCTTGCTGCTTTGATTCTCCTCCTTGCTGGAAGAGGCAGACAAAGAAAGGGTGGTGCTTTAAAGGATCCACGCAGAACTTCCCTTCTTTTCTGGGCACTGAGTGCAGGGGAGCACCCCACAGATGGGGCTGCACCCGGGGCCCCACTAGCAGGGGGAGGTATTTGGAGCTTTGAACACACTTGCCAGAGTGTTTTGTGTTACATCTCCGCTTTTGCTTTTTACTAACAAGCCCATCAGCGTTGGTGAGGGAAAGCTGCAGCCTGTGAGTCACGGGGAAGGGTGGGAGAGGCGTAAGAAGGATCTCCATGGAGAGGAGCAGCCAGTGGGGCTGAACAAACGGTTCTGCTCCAGCCATGCTCACAAAGAGCCAGGTCCCTTCTCGTGGCAGGGAATGAAGGTAACAGCATGGCACTGCAAGGGCCTGGCAGGCCCCCACCTGGGGCTCCCTCAGGCCCTGTCCCCCACAGACATTAAAGCCTCTCAGGTTTCTCCATTAGCCAGTGCAGGAGCTGGATGATTACAGATTAGATCAAATTTCAGGGAGTAAATAGAACCAAGCAACCCTGAACATTTTAGTGTCCTATAGAACACTTAGTCTTTTAAATCCTTAACAAATCCTGCAGCTTGTTATTCAGCCAGGGAAGTCTCCTGACAGTTGAAGCTAACACTTCTTAAACACAAGTCTGTCTGTTTTAATAAGCAGCTCTCCATGGCCAACCCACACTTGGTTCTATTTCATTTGTCTGTGAGACTGGCTGGAAATATTTCTTGGTTATTGTGACTGACTTAATCCATTCTCTCAGGCTCTGGTTATGAAATACTTTTCAAGAAATGTTCCAGACAGTGTTTTTGTACTCACACCTTTACATTATAAGTTAAAATCCAAATTATCTGAATGACAGGGAAGATTAATGGAACAATAGTTTTGTAAGTAGCTCACTTACACTGGAAAAAAATCGTTAATGTGAGCTGGCAGTACCATAGGGAAGTAGGGATGAATTAATAAAGAAATTTTGTATACCTGCACCTCCCCCTTTTCTGTGGGAAGTTTTTGGGTGTTGATCAGGCTTTGTGTTGTGCACACCTCTGTGTGGAGAGCAGTCCCGTGGATCAGGTGGAACTGCCACCAGGCTCCTGTGTGGGACTCTTGAGTGACACAGAAGTGGTTGTGCTGAGTCTGATCACAACTCCTGCAGCTCCTCTGGTGACTATAAACACACAGTGCTCAGGGGCTAGGCACGGGGCAGCTTCCACAGGGTGTTTTCCCTTGGCTCCCAGAAAATGCATGGAGAAGATGGCAGCTGGGAAGTGCAGGGCAGAATCAGCAGCTGAAATAAACCTCAGCTTTGTTGACACTCATGCCCTGCAGTGGTCAGGCACTGCCTGGGGCAGATCCTGCAGCTCTGGTGCTGCAGGCTGAGATGCTCCTGGGAGATTGGCCAAGGCACCTGTGCGGCTGCAAGATGAGCCAGGTACACCCTGTGCTTGCAGCCATGCTGACACAGGCCACACAGACATTGTCACAGCTGTCACAGACCCTCTTGCTGCCCCTGTGAGTGCCTTGCAAGCCTTGCTGGCAGGCATGGAATCCCTCCCCTTTGGGATGGAGTTCATTTTACAGCTCTATGTGTCTTCCCCCAGCACTTCAAGCTCCCCAGAAAGCCCCACAGGCACAGTCCTTGTTCTGGAGTCAACTTCCTAGCTCTGCTGCATGGCCCATGCAGGATGGCCCGTGTTCCCTGACACCTTGTGCTTCTTTCTGCCCAGGACTCACCGGATCACCATCACCAACTTCTGCCTGGGGAAGCACCTGGTGAGCGAGGACGACCTGCTGAAGGACCAGCGCGGGAGCCCTGCTTACATCAGCCCGGACGTGCTCAGCGGTAGGAATTCCCCTCAGCCCCACCTCAACACACATTTCACTCTTTTGTGCCTCCTGACAATCAATAAAACCACCTGTCGTGTTCTCATATGTACCTTCATGAGAGCCTCTTAATTAAGGTCCAGTTAGGGGACTTGGTCTGCTTTTCCAGCTGGGAAAGCTGGAGGGAAGGAGTGAGACTGATGTTTTTCTTAAGGCTTGTCTGAACTTCAAAGCTAATTCAAATCTGGCTGTTCCCAGATGAGTCTGACTGCAGACATGTTCTGTTTCCAGTGTCAGAATTCAGTTCCTGAGGCTTCCCTTAAGCTGCAGGTAAATCCCTGGGCCTGAGGGGCAGCCAGTCCAGATCCCACCAGAATGTCAGTGTATTCCAGCTGTGCACCAAGAGGAGCAATTTCTCCAGTTGCTGCTCATTTCCAAGAGGGAACTAGTGACCCTCTGGGCAGCTTCTGGACCAACAGAGAGGAGTTACTTAAAAATAAAGGAATGATGACAGCAGGCCAGAGCAGTCTGGGCTGGATCCCCTCTCCAGCAGCCTGGCCTGTGCCTTGTCGCCAGCAGAGGCTTTGAGCAATGTCTGGCTCTAGCACAGCGCAGCTTTCCCTGGTGTCCTCCTGCATTTAACTCTTCCCAATGCATGGGACCATCGGGAACAGCTATGGTTTCTGTCCAGTTGCTTCAGGAGGTTTCTCTCCATGAGCTCTCATCTCTGCTCCTGTACCAGCCTTTGAACAGGCAGTGGTGGTTCTGGTTGTCAGTGTAGTGACCCAGGCTTCATTTTGGGGCGTTCTTCTTCTCGTGCAGGTGAGCTGGACTAGTGTTGAAGGGTGCACATACAGGTGGGACTGTGCATACAAAGCCTCTCATAGATCCAGGTATCAGGCATTAACGCATGAGTTACTTGTTCCTGGTATCCCAAGCAATTTCTGTATTGCAGAAATGCCCTCAGAGGGAGCCAGTCCTGGAACATCCAGACCCAGTGTACTCCCTTCAGGTGTTTTTTTGTCAGGTTTGCAGGAAGCAGCAGTAAATGTAGCCGAGCTCTTCCGTCGTGATCTGCCAGGCAGGTTTGGGGCGCTTCCCTCCCAGCCAGGAAAGGAGCAGAGGCAGGCGAGGAGGTGGATCCTGGGATTTTTGCAAGCCTTTCCTGTTCTGCAGGATATCCTGAGGCCCTTGTGACCAGATGGATGATAGAAGTCAACTGCTCTGCAGGAGCTTGGAGCAGTTCTGGCTCAAGTGGCTGGAGGAGGCTATTCAGGTGTGCTCCTTCCTGCTCCGGGGTGCTGGTGTGTCCAGGCCTCCAGCTACCTTCTCATGTTTCTTCTGAGGGCTCTCTTGTGGTGTAACTGGCCACAGGGCACTGAACAGGCTGTCTTGGCTGATCTCTGACAGCTGAGGCTGCTTGAGATCCTGCAAGGCTCAGCCTTAGCTCAGGACTCATCCTACTCTGCCCAGTCTGGCTCTCAGTGCCATTGTGCTGCACCCCAGCTCTGGTGTCTGCCAACAGCCCTTCCCATGGGACCCATCCTGTGCTCTCCAAGACGTTCTCCCAAAATTGCTCAGCCTGCAGTTACCCTCCAAGTATCAGGGGAGAAGTTACTTGAGGATATTCCAGGCGTCACCACCACCTTCAGGCTTGGAGCATCCCTCTGTATTGCCGGTGCTTCTGTGCCGGAGGAAGCTGGAACGCCTGAGGAATTAATCATTGTTGTGGGTCTCCAGGAGAAGCTGTCTCTGCTGAGGGATGGCTGCTGAAATGTCACAGAAGGAAAAGTTGGAGGAGGAGGGAGAGTTGCCTTTTTCTGAGCATATAAAGCAAAGAATAATTAGTACAAATACCAAATGCTGCAGCAGTGACTCACTGTGTGAGTCAGAGGAAGTCTCTCCCTGGGTCCTGTGCTGTGCTGTAGCACTGGGGTTTAATTTTGTGACCCTGTCCATGCTGCTGTGTGCTGATTATTGTGACCAAAGGGGCTTAGAAGCAGCATGTCCATCAGGTGAATCCTGGGGCTGCAGCAGCCTTGGGAACGTCTTTGTGCAGGAAAGCACCTTCCTGCACACTCCATGGCTTTACATCTGGCTTCAGTGGCTGTGTGCTAGATCCATCCCACAGTCAGAGTCCCATCTCCATGGGCTGAGCTGGTGTTTTCCTGGGCTTCTCTCCTGCCTCCCCCTGCCCTGTGCTCCCTGGCCCTTGAATTCCCTCTGCCTTGGCCCAGACTTGCAGCCGGGTGGCTCTGTGGGATGGCAAGGGACACTGACCTGAGAACTGCAGCACAGCAGTTCCAACTACCTGATGCCCTTGGTTCACAGCAGGGATACTCCTGCTCTGTAGGGAACAGGAGGACACTTGTGTGGAGATGGACAATTTGCTCATTCGCAGAGGATGCGCCTTGGAGAGAGTTCTGGTCGTGTTAGGGGAAGCCTCAAGTGTCTTGGTTAATGCTTATAAAAAGGGATGTGTCTCTGCAGTGGGAGGTGAGGGGGTTGCCAAGGCTGTGCTTTCCAGGGTTTTCAGGCTGTGTGTGCCCTCTCCCTGCAGGCCGGCCCTACCGTGGGAAGCCCAGCGACATGTGGGCGTTGGGGGTGGTGCTCTTCACCATGCTCTACGGCCAGTTCCCCTTCTACGACAGCATACCTCAGGAGCTCTTCCGCAAAATCAAGGCTGCCGAGTACACCATCCCCGAGTGAGTACAGCCTGCCCTTCCTGCCTGGCCAGAGGAGGCTTACTTGGCCTTACTGGGCCAGCTGGAGCTGGAGGAGCTCCCCTCAGCACCCCAAGGGTCACAGCAATACTGACACCAGGAAGCAGGAGCAGGGTTGGGACAGCATGTGGGAAGGCGAGGCAGGGTCAGAGCAGTGGTGGCTCCTGTAGCTCTTGGCCTGTGTTCCCAGCATGTCCATCCTGTTGCCACCCTGCCCACCCCAGGCTCACCACGTGCTGTCTCTCCCAGGGATGGCCGGGTCTCGGAAAACACTGTGTGCTTGATCCGGAAACTGCTGGTCCTGGATCCGCAGCAGCGGCTGACGGCTTCTGAAGTGCTGGATTCCCTCAGCTCCATCATAGCGTCCTGGTATGTGCAAGGGGAGAGACAGGACACGCTGTCTCTGGCCACAGGCTGTGTTGTTCCAGCTGTGGCTGGCTCAGCTCACCAGAGGAGGGTCTGGGAACTGCAGTAAGCCTTTAGATCCCATGTGTCCATCACTGTGTGCTGATGGATACAGCTGGAGAGGCCTGTGCAAATGCTTACGGCAGCCATGGCCATGCCAGTGGGATCACTCTGGGGCTGGGTGAGGGTGGGTGAGCCAGTGCCATGGTCTGGATCCCAATGCTGTGCTCTCCTCCAGGCAGTCCATGTCCTCACTGAGCGGCCCTTTGCAAGTGGTGCCAGACATAGATGACCAAGTGGCTAATCCCGAAAACCCCCAGGAGGTAGGTTTCCCTGCTTTCCACAGAACTGCTTTTCCGTGCCGCTGTGCCAATCTGTCTGTAATGGGAGTGGATGGCACCCATTGTGTCCCCATGCTGGGAAGGGGAGGGCGGGGAGGATGCAGCAGAGTCCCTCATGTTGTGCAACGGAAGGAAAGGCTGATGCTGCTGGGACCGGGAGACACATCCAGCTGGCTGAGCTGCCAGGAAGTGAGCTCGGCCCCAGAGCTGATGAGAGCAGCTCACTCCACTCCCAGCAGCGCTCACTCCCTCACACACAGCTGGGAATGCTGGGAGGAGGCAGTGGTGTTGGCTCTGGCTCCCAGAGAGCTCTGCCGTGGGAGCAAACATCCTGTTTTCCTGCCGGCATGTTTCATGCTAGAAGTGCCGGCCATGGCCTGGCTGGCCGGGGACAGCCGTGCAGGATCTGTGGCGGTGCCGCAGGGACAGGGGTCAGGCAGCTTCAGCCTCAGTGCTGACAGAGTTGGGATGAACCATGTTGGGACAGAGCCACTGTGGTGGCCAGAGCTGTGTCCTGGTGGCACTGCTGGCTCACAAGGAGTCCTGCCCGAGTGCCCAGCAGCCGGTCCCGTCCCTGCTGCATTAGGACCCCAGTTATCCCATGGTAACTCAGGCCCATCAGAGGAGCCGTGGGGCTGCCGGGTGTGGCTCTGACAGGCCGGTCTCTGCAGGTGAAGGTGACGGAGGAGTGCTCCCAGTACGAGTTCGAGAACTACATGAGGCAGCAGCTGCTCTTGGCTGAGGAGAAGAACACCTTGCATGAGGCCAAGAGCTTCCTGCAGAAGCGGCAGTTCGGGAACATCCCGCCGGTGCGGCGCCTGGGCCACGACGCGCAGCCCATGAACCCTTTGGACGCGGCCATCCTGGCCCAGAGGTACCTCCGGAAGTAGCTTCCCACGCCCTGAGAGCACGAGCACCACCCTGCAGTCTGCCCTCACCTCGCCTGCTCCAGCCTACAGCAATACCGGTGTCCCACGACGGGGAATAATGTAGCAATCCCATGCTCTGTCCAGGGACACACACTCACACCCGCTCCGGAGGGAGAAGACTTTTGGAAAAGCTAGTTTTGGAAGCAGCAACCTCTTGGCATCTTCTGGAATCTGTTTTTTAAAATCGAAGCCTAGATGACTAATCTGCTTTTAATCATGACTGTAATCTACCTCTCTTGTCTTTTTAACCATGCTGTTCTCTGGATCGAGCAAAGCCCATGGGAAAGGAGGAGACTTCCAAGGGTGAAGCTGCTGGCACAGAGCCATGGCCGTGCAGCGCGGAGCCGGCCCGTGGCGCCCGCTCCGTGTGGTTTGAATAAGCTTGGATTTACCAGGGTTTCTCGAAAGGAAGAATTTCTTGAAACCTCCCACTTCCCTTCATCTGCATCAAATCTGTTTCTGTCCTTACGTGCCGCCTGGTCTGGCCATGCTGGCCAGTCCTGTGTGGCCACCGTTGTGACCGGAGAGCCCGGCCACCGCCTCAGGCAGGAGTTGAGGAGTCGTCTGGGCAGCGCCGCCTGCAGGGATCGGATCCTGTCCCCAGTTCAAAGGTTTCACAGGACTTGGCCCCCCAGGGCCCCTGCCCTCTCTCCCACCTCTCACTGATTCCTTTAGTTTATAAGGATCTATGATTTAATCTTATTTTTCAGTAGCATATCCCAGGTGCAGTTACAGTTGCATTAATTCTGATTTAGCGTTTCCCCCCTCAGTTGTGGTACAGATGTAATATATGAGTTATAATGTGAAAAGCTTCCCAAAATAATCCGCCTAGAGGTAGGAGGGGGCTGGCTGAAGTCTCTACTGTATTTGTTCCCAGCTTTTCTTGCCATCCCAGCCCAAACCTGGGGCTGCCTCTGCCCTCATGCCAGGGCAGGGGAAGGACATCCTGGTTTGTCACCTGGTGCCACTGGAAGAGCTTTGGCCTGTGCTGAGAACAGGAACGATTGTTTCTGAGCCTCATTTATGAACTGGATGCCTGTCTTGCCAGATGAACTGTTCTCACACAGAGCTCCCAGGGCTCCCAGTGCCCTGGCCAGGGCTCCTGCTCAAGGCAGCAGCTTCTTCAGCTGCCTCCTTCCCTGTTCCTGGCTGTTCCCAGCCCCGGCATCACCCTCCTGCCAGGCCTGTGAGCAGGGAGGGTTGGAGCTGGGGGCTGCTTTTTGGGGCTGCACTGCTCTCTGGGCCCAGCTCTTTCAGCACAGTGGGCATGGGCAGGGAGCAAGTAGCAGATGTTTGTAGCATGTTGTTGCCTTCTCTTGCCCCGGGCTGGGGAAGGGGATGGGGTCTAAGCTGGGCCACCCCAGCGGTGACTTTGTGGGGACAGGGGCCTGGACCTGAACCTCCCTGGCCACGTCGGGCATTACGTCCTGCCTGCGCCTCGCCAAGGCCCTGTGGCCAGGCAGGGCCTCATGAACACTAACACAGACCAGCTCCCTGCACCACCCCAGCTGAGCCAGTAGCCCCAACTCTTTCGCCTTATTTATTTTGAAGATGGTGGGTCTGTCCCGGCACCCTCCGGTGTGGGCCCATCACCCCCTGTGCCACCAGCAGCAGGGCAGGGATCCCCTGAGCACCCCACTAGGGCCCTGCTCTCTCCTTCTGGTTCTCTCCTGCCTCGTCCTCACCTCTTTATTTTTACTGGTTTTCCCCAATGTTAAAGCAAAAAGCAATATTCTGGGACTCCCTGAGGCTGTATCACACCAGGATCCTGCAGTGGCAGCACCGGTCAATCCACTTGTGCTAAGGCAAACTGGAAGGGGGTGGTGCAGGGGGCACGGGGGTGCCATAGGGCTGTGGCGGGACAGAGCCTGTTGTAAGGAAAAAAAAAAGAAAAAGAAAAAAAAAGAGGAAAAAAATTTGTATAAAGACGTTATTTTTGTACTACATCGGAACTACTCCTGCATGTCGGCAATAAAACTTCATACGACAGCCCAGCGACCCCACAGGGAAGGGATGGGTGGGATGGGGAGTTTGGGGTACTGATGTGCTCTTGGACATGTACAGGAGTGGGGGAGGCCAGGCTCACGGAGCAGCGGCCCTGAGTGGCCCCATGGGACCCCCAACCCTGTCCTGCCCCAAGGCCCAGTGCCCTGAGTCAGCCACTGAGCCTGTCCTGCTCAGTCCAGCCTGGAGTGGCCACTGGGGACTGGTGGGATGCGGAGCCTTGTGTCCCCAAGGGCCCGACCAGCCTTGGGAACAGCGGTGGGATGTGGAACCTCATGTCCCCGAGGTCCAGCCCCACCAGCCCTGGCATGTCCTACACCTCGGCCAGTGGGGCTGAGTCACTTCGGGAAGCAGAGCTGCTTCGGGACCATCAGGGCAGGACCCTGCATGTGCCCCATCTCCGTGGGGCTGGCACCGACCCCGACAGCCTCCTCAAACCCATCGCGATTGCTGGGCCCGAGCTGAGGCCGAGCCCCCCCAGTCCGTAGGGCTTGCCTTGAGTCCGGCGCCGCCAGCCCAGCCTAGGCCTGGCCTGGCTGGATGGGCGCTGGACACGGCCGGGACAGGGCCTGGAGCCGCCTGTGGCCCCGCTCCGGGGCGGTTCCACTGCAGGGCCGAGCGTGGCGTCCCGGGGGAGCGGGACGAGCCCCGGCCCCGCGCCCCGCTCAGCACCGGCCGGGGCTGCCATTGGCTCCGGCGGGAGCGCTGACCGCCAGCCGCCTCCGAACTATTTCCTGTTGCTGCAGCGTTAATGCTAAACAGACCTTGCTCTCTCTTCCCTCGCTCCAGCCAAAGTGCAGCGGCTCTGCCGCCGCCGCCTTCCCACCCCGGTGAGTACCAGCCCCGGGCACCGCGTGAGGCGCAGCACGGGGCACCCTGAGGGACCTCAACACCCGCGGCCACCCAGCCCCGACGGCCACAGCGGGTGTCGTGGCTCGGTCCCGTCCCGGCTCAGGTGCTCTGGCGTTGGGGGACGCGGGGCTGGTGGACGCGGGCGCAGTGCAGGGACACGTAGGCTGAGGGCACAGGGCTCGGTGACACAGAGCTCGGGCTGTGGGGACGTAGCGGTTGAGGATGCGGAGCAGGCGGCCTGGGGACACGGTGTAGTGCTCGGGGACGCAGCACTGAGCGACTCGGGGCTCGGCTCCTGGGGGACTCGCATGGCCATAGAGCCAGCCCAGCCCTCATGAGCACCCTGCCACCGGCGGGGCGTCCCTGGGGTCCCTTAGTGGGGTTGTGCCCCTCCAGCCCCACAGCAGCCCTTTGCCGGGGCAGGGGCTGGCCGTGCAGCTGCTCCGCGGGGAGGGCACCCGCCCCTCCAAAGGACCCTGCTGGCCTTGTTTTGGGGTGTCCCACCAGGGGGGCTGCCCAGCCCCGGGACGTGCCGCAGCCCCTCAGCTCTGGACTGTCCGGGATGGTTTTGCTGATGTGTCACATTTTCTGCATTTCTTTCCTCATTCCTCCCTCCCTGGAGCCGTTTCTGGGAATGAGCTCGTCCCCTGCCAGGGCCAAATTTCCTCCCGCCCTGCCCTGCCCGCTGTCCTGCCTCCCATCCTTCCCACTGCCCTGCTGCCCATCCTTCCCGCTGTCCTGCCTCTCATCCTGACCGCTGTCCTGTCCTGGTGGCTATTGCACTGTGCCTGACCTTGTCCCTGCACCGCAGGGCCCCACGGCAAAGGGCCAAGGCTGGAGCTGGGCCGGAGCAGTGTGGAGGACAAGGACTGGGACAGGGACACTGCCCCAAGAGTGTGTGTGGAGCACGTGTGTGCACATGAGCACGGGCAGCTCCGGCTCCCGGGAGCACCGGCAGCCTGGTGCTGGGACCCCGCTCTGGCCCTGTCCCTGCTCTGCCCCGTGACCAGTCCCATGGCCGGGCAGGGGACAGAAAGCCTGGCCCGGTGCCACAGATCCGCCCGATGTCGTGTCCAGGAGGAGCCGTTCCGTCCCGGTCCCTCAGGAAGGACGGAGGGCGGCGGGAGTGGGGCGGCTCCAGTTCTGCATCTGTGGGGTTGCAGCCCTGGATGGAGCAGCCCAGCCGAGACACGAACCCTGCTCAGCTGGAGCTCAGCGAGGAGCCCCTGGGTGCACCTAGGCACGGCCTTGAAAGGGACAGGGGACTTGCGGGGGGGGTCTCAGCCCCCTGTAGAGCCTTGCTCAGCCCGTGTCCCGCAGATGCCAAGCATGTGCCGTCCCTGGAGCCGCTGAGAACTGCCAGGCACAGGATGGAGAGTCGCCGGAGGGACATGGAGCTGCTCAGCAACAGCATGGCCGCGTATGCCCACATCAGAGGTGAGCCGGGACCCGTCTGGGGGGCCCCGGAGCCATCGCGGGTCCCCGGCAGGCGCGGGCAGGTCCCTCATCCCCTCTGTTTCCCCCGCAGCCAACCCCGAGAGCTTCGGGCTCTACTTCGTGCTGGGCGTCTGCTTCGGGCTGGTGCTCACGCTGTGCCTGCTGGTGCTGCGCTTGTCCTGCCGGCCCTCCCCGCGGCCCCCGGCGCGCCCCGGCGACCTCAGCGAGGACGAGGAGGACGAGGACGAGGACGAGGACGAAGAGGACACCGTCGACCGCGCAGCGTCCGAGTCGCTGCTGCCGGTGACCGAGATCCCGCTGGAGAGCCACGGCCCCGGGGACGGGGCGCTGGCCGTGAATGTGTTCGCGTCGGCCGAGGAGCTGGAGCGGGCGCAGCGGCTGGAGGAGCGTGAGCGCATCATCCGCGAGATCTGGCGCAACGGGCAGCCCGACATCCTGGGCTCCGGCACCATCGGCACCCTGGGCCGTGTCCACTACTACTGAGCCCGGCAGCTGCCCTGGCACGGTGTCTGCTCCCCCACAGCTGATCCCACACCGTGCCAGGAGGGACCAGGGGGACAGGGGGGCTGCTCACTGCCCCTGAGCTGGCGGAGCTGCCCTGGGCCGTCCCTGCACCACGGAGAGCCAGACCCCGGTGTCACGGGCACCCCCGGGGCTGGACTCGCCCCCGCCGCTGTAGGACACGATGCACTTTGAGCCATTGGTACGACGGCTGGCACCAGCCGAGTAGCCCCGGGACACGGGGGGACAGGGACAAGGACAGGGCAGCCCTTGCTGCCCGGCTCAGCCGGGATCTGGCGGGGGGTTCACCCCGTGGGGCAGGGCCGGGCTGTACGTCCACGTGAGCCGTGGTCCCCTGCCCCACAAACATGGTGCTGTTGTACACGAACTAGAGCCCGGCGTGGCGGGTCCGGCGTTTCGGGGGGCTCTGGACACAGGGACGGCCTTGGCCCCTCCCCGCCAATTCCCTTCCCGGCCCCACTAAAATTAGCCGGGTCTTTTCCGGCACCGCCCGCCGTGACCCCGCGCCCTCCGGCCGGACCAGGGCGGATGTTCCCGCTGGACTCTGGGCCGGCCGCTGCTCCCCAGGGATGCTGCAGCTCCCGCCGGGCTGAGCCGCATCCTGCCCCGCTCCCAGCCCCAGCCCAGCCCCGCGGGGTGCGGGGCCCCGCTGCTCCCTCCCCAACAGCTTTATAAAAATAGCTCCTTCCCAGGCTGGTTCCCCGCCGCCGCCAGCGCCAGCAGGATCCAGATGTTTTCCAGATGTTCTCCAGTGGCTGGAGGCCAGGATGGGCTGGGGCTGGGGCTGGGACTGGAGCTGGCCTGGGAAACTATGCGGGGGTGGAGGAGGAGGAGGGGGAGGAGGAGGCCCTGTCCCAGCCCTGCCGCGGGCCCTGTGATGGGACCCCTGGTGCCATGGTGGGACCCTTCATGCCCGGCAGGACCAGCCCAGCCCTCCAGGGACACGGCAGCCAACAGCAGAGCCCTGAACAGCCCCCACACAGCACTCTGTACCCAAAATAGTTTATTTTAAACGATTTCTATAGGTCCAGGGCTGTTATGCCTCAAGGAGCAGTGCCTGGGTGTGGGGCGAGCATTTGTACCCGATGGGTGCAGAACCGGGCTGGGGGCAGCAAGGTCGGGGGGCACAGGGCACTGCAGCCTCCCCTTCCTAACAGGGCAGCTGCTTCCTCACCCCCTCGATCTCCACCTGTGGGGAGAGGCTGTGATAGTTGGGGCTCACAGGGGACCCCAGGATGGGGCAACCCCTGGCAGGGACTCACCTGCAGAGCCTGGCGCTGGGTCCGCTCCTGGCACAGCTCCTGCCGCAGGTCCTGCAGGTCCCGCCTGCAACACGCCAGGATGGCTCAGCTGGGGCCAGAACCAGCAGCAAACGGCCAGGAGCCACTGGGGACCCCCTGACAGCCCCATCCCCACTCACAGGTGCTGGACTCGCATCAGATCCACAAGGATGTGCAGGGTCCGGACCTCAGCCTTCAGGTCCTCCAGGGCCAGTGACCTCCCCTCCGACCCCTCTGACACCTCCAGCCCTTCTGTGCTCCATGGCAGGACAGGCGCCTGCCCTGTGCTGGGAACAGGGGCACAGAGCCCAGCACAGGGCAGCCCCCAGGGCTGCTCCCCCCCACAGGGACCTCCCCCACTCCCCAGGGCGATGCTGGGTGGCCTCTGGCCAGGTACTCGTGGCCGTGTGGCTGTGGGGTGGCTCAGCCTGGCTGTGGTAACTGACACCATGTTGAAGCCATTGGCATCTGCCAAAGAAAGAACAGGAATCAGCATCTGGTGCTGGCAGGGCTTGGCCACCCTGCAGGCCCCTGCATGGCCCCTGGATCCTACCTGGGTCACTGGCTCTGCCCCGCTCCATGTCAGCTGAGGTGCTATGCTGAGGGTCGCCGTGCCTGAGGACAGCAGAGGTGTGAAGTGGCACAGCCAGGGAGCTGCCAGCCATGGCCACGAGCACAGCCCCAGGACTGGGACATCGCAGTGGCCCTGGACACCCCAGCACAGCCACGTGTTCCTTACTTGGTGGCCAGCACAGGGGCTGGTTTGGTCTTGGCAGGAACGGGAGGAGCAGGAGCCATCCTCTTGGTGAGTGGGAGCTTGGTCACCTCCATCCTCGCTGGTGCTGGGAGCTCTGGGGAGATGAGGCAGGAGCAGGGCTGGGGCTGGGACCGGCACTGTCAGACGAGAGTGGGGCAGGAAGCACTTCCTGCTGGGGAAATGCCCTGGCCCAGGGACATCCCTGTCCTTCCCCCTCCTCCAGCCCAGGACTCACCCAGGGGGCTCCCTGTCCTCGCCCTCCTTGTCCTTCACTGTGGTTGCAGCTGCTGGGGAGCAAAGGGGCTTGGGGAAGGACCCCTGTTACAGCCTCTCCCAGCCCCGCACCAGCCCCACTGTGGTTGGCGCTTCCTCTGTGTGTGGTGGAGCAGGCGGCTGCAAAGTTCCCCTGAGCACCAGCACTGCGGCACGGGCAGGATGTCATCCCGCCACCATCCACGGCACAGCAGCGTCCCTGTACCGCTGAACCCTGGGGTCACACCTGGACAAGCCCACTGGCATGGTGGGATACGGGACATCAGGCCATGGGCATGTGCCCATGGACCACCCTGTTCTTATGGCAGGCCCCTCTGTCCCCATGGTTGGCCACTCTGTCACTGTGGTGAGTCACCATGTCCCTGTGGTGGGCCACGCTGTCCCCATGGTGGGCCAGCAGCCCTGCTGCTGCCCGGTCCCTGCTGCTGCCACCAGCACAGCCCCTGTCACAGAGGCCTCGCAGACACCAAAAATGGTGCTGGTATTACCCACCCAAAGATATGGCTGAAGCCCCGAGGGCTGCAGGGATGAGGGCATCCCTATCCCAGGCCCCAGTGCTCCTTCGCTCCCAGTGGCACAGAGGTGATGGTGCCCAGAAGTGCCCAGCACCCTGCCAGCCCCTCACTGGCAGCTCTCCTGGGCCCCAGAGCACGGCACAGCCCTGGAGCAGTGTGATCACACACAAGCGCTGCCGTTGGGATGATCCCGCACCCTCGGAGCCGCAGCTGCTTCCTCCTACCTGCCGCTGTGGGGCTGCCCCCGAGGCCGAGCGGTGCCGCGCCGTGCCAGGCTCCCCCGGCCCCACACCAAGCACGTGATGCCGGAGGAAATCGGCTCGGTGCTGGGAAGGAAGTTGAAGCAGAGAGCACCTCGGTGCTGGTCCACACCACGTCCCTGTGCCCCACTCCTGCTCCCCGAACCCACCTCGCACCCATCCGTGGGGCTGCCCGGCCATCCTGGCGGGACACCAAGGCTCCCGGCACCGGATGGACACCAGGGCCGGACTCACTGGAGTCTGTGTGCTGGGATAGCACTGCCAGCTTCAGCGGTGGGAGAGGGTTTGGGTGAGAGTGGGACTGGAGGGCACCAGGCACTGAGACTGCAGGCAGGGACCGCTGGCACAGCAGAGCCCCACAGAGCCCTACAGAGCCCTGTGCCTCCCCAACCTGGAGCCCCCACTCACCTTCTCCGGCCCTGGGCAGGGCTGGGCCATCTGTGCCACTGCGGGGTCTCGGTGTTGGCATTGGGGTTCCCTGCAGGACAGGGCTGTGGGGGCAGTGGGGAGCCGGGGCAGGACCACAGCCGGCCCGGCGTGACAGCTCACACTCACCCGGCTCTCACAGCGGTTCTGTCACCCTCGGCTGGAGGGGAAGTGAAACCCCAACCACAGAAGGGCCGAAACCCACAGACCACGAGTGCAGGGGGTGGTGCGGCCACGCTGCTGCTGTCCCTCCACAATGCCTGAAGGGTCAGTGTGACACCAGGGATCCTGGCTGGTCCTGGCCAGTGCCTGGTCCAGGAGACAGCATCGATATTCCCCTTTTGGCCAAATGCAACTGACCCAGCAATACCGAACTGGGAGGAGGGAGGGGGGCTAGGAATCAGCCCTGGGGTAGAGAAGGATGGCAGAACAGAGGTTGTGTTGTAGACCAGGAGGCTGTGCTACCCAGGTGTGGCCAACCAGGTGTGGCCACTCAGGCCAAGGAGCTGGGAACACTGGGCACCCGTTTCCTCAGGCTGGCTCAAGGTTGAGTGTAAAGGGAAGCACCATCCGTTAACCCACGGCACTGTCCCAACAGCTCTTGGCCAACACCGTTACCCCACAGCAGCCAGGAAAGCTGCTCTGCCTGCGGGTACCCCCCTGAACTCCCCCAAAGGCCACACACCTAGCAGCCCCCACAGCACCTTCCCTTGGCACGGCAGCGATGGAAAAGCAGCTGTGGCTGGGCACCATCGAGGGCAGCACACGGGGCTGCGGCGACCCAGCACCAGGACAGGCCCGCGTGAGCTCCTGGGAGGAGCTCGGGTGTGGGAAGGATGGGAGCTGGTCCTGTGCACAGGTGACACAATCCCTGCTGGCAGCAGGGTAGGGAAGGGCCTGTGGCTGTGTCACCCCTGTTCCCAAGGCAATTACTGCCAAAACAGGGGCTGAAAGATCTATTAATGCATAAAACCCAACAGGGAGCTGCACCCCCGTTGCTCCAGGTACTTGGTCACTTCAGGCTCCCCCGGCGACTCAGGACACAAACCAAGCAGAGTTACACCTACGACTTATTTTATTGTATTTTATTTGCATAAACAAACTTCGGGGCTTTGCTAAACAGGAACTGTTCAAGTCAAAACAAACCAAACTCTAGCTGGTGTGTGGGGAACAGCACAGCAATCCTGGGGAGAGGGACAGGGGGAGCACGGGCACAACTGTGACTCCCTGCCCAGACTCACAGCCTGGCAGGGAACCCTCCACAAACTGCTCCAGAATATCTTTAAAGTACAAGATAAAAAGAAATGCATCCTAAGGGCCGTCCTCAACCAGCTCAGGAGGAATCTGCCTTTTGGTTTTATAAAAAGATTAATAAAAAATATTGAAAAATTCTCATCTCTGTTTATATTTTTCCCCAAGAAGAATTCGGAAGTTCTTTAGAAAACTGTGTCACCTTGGAAAGGGCACTCGGGTCACAACCAGCTGCAGGGAGGAGACACAAATGCTACAAGCAGTTTGGGGTCCAGCACACACCAGGCCTAATAGTGAACACAAACAGTGGCCAGAAGTAGGGTGTAATTTTTTTTTTCTCTTTTAAACCATGCTAATTTTGTTAATTTCCAACATAAAAGGAAAACAATCATTTTTTAAAAGGCCCTAAACTCAACTGTTACATAAAAAAAAGTTAACAAAAAAAAAGTCATAGCAGTTTGGTCCCAACAAGTGAACATTTAGATGTTTACTCACATGCTTCATTGTTTTCTTATTTATAAGAACCAAAAATAGTTTCCAAAATTATCTCTGAATTGATGTTGCTACGTATGTAAAGGCCTAAAATAAGCAGAATTTAGAAAATTGAATACACAATAGGGGAGGAAAATTTGAGTGGGCGAGCGAACCCCGACTGTCACTGGGTCAAATTATAAAAGAGAAACAAAATGTCAGGACTGGTGGGGTCAGGTGAGCACAAACTAAAACCACATCGTCCTCAAAGCCTGTTACCAAAAAATAACCGACCATCCATAAGGTCACAGAGAAGGGAAAATCTGGGGTCTCACCCAGTGCTTGACCGTATCCAGTCCAGAAGGGAAGTCTTTGGGAAGAGAAACTCCAGGAGTGGATCCGAGCGTAAATGATGGATCAGTCCCAGTCCGTGCTTGGGGAGGCTGAACTCTGGAAATGCAGTTAAATAACGTCGGGATCGTTTCCGAGCTGCTCTCCAGGGCTCTGCTCAGCACGTGGGGATCACCCTGACACCCCAGCACCAGCCTGACCCCTCCCCTCCTGCCAGGGCTCCCAGAACCGCGCAGACCCCGCGGCTACTCGGCCGTCGTCTGCAGGGCGTCCTTTTCCTCCCGGTTTTCCGTTCCGCTCTCGTCGTCTTCGATTTCTCCCTCTTCCCCACTGAACTTGTCATGAGCCCACTTGGGGCTGGTGCTGGACTTGCGGAACATGAAGCGGCCTCTTCCCCGGGGGAAGGCGCCGCGGCCGCGGCCCCTGTTCACCCACTTGTCCGTGCCCTCGCCCTCGCGGTCGTCGTGCTGCACGGGAAGCCAAGGACAGCAGGTGAGACAGGCTGGCACCGCCCTGCACCGCGCCTCTGCGACCGCCCTTTGGGATCCACTTAATGGGAACCACTCTACGGGGAGCAGGAACAAGCTCTCTTTAGGCACGAGCCGGCAGCTCCCTGTGAAGCGTCACCCGAAGCCCTACCTGGTGTGTCAGTGACAGCGGGTGCTTTCACCTCCAAAGCACCTGAGACCGGCCACACCTGGAGCACGCGGGTGTCTCAGCACCCAGGTACGTACCAAGTAGTACTTCTTGCTCTTCGGCGTGTACTCGGGATCCCACTCCTCCTCTCTGCTCCGCTTCTGGAAGTCGTTGTTGCCGCCGCTGTTGCTGTTGTTGTTGCCCGAAAAGTTGCCTCTGCCCCATCCTCTCCCTCGAGCTCTGAACTGCTGCAACAGCAATATATGGGAGAAAAATAGAACGGCTGCAGAGGCAGTGCCCTCCCACCCCAGCCAGCTTCCAGGGCTTCCAGAGGTCCAACATTCCTTCTCTGACTATCCAAAACACCTTTAAAACCTATCACTAAAGCAACAGGACAGCACATCTTTGTGGTTTTAGTTCATCTGATCACACAGCACATCACAGTTCCTATAAAGCTGCTGAAGATCAGGTAGAGGCATTTCCAGGGCAAGCCCAAGCAGGTGAGAACCCTCTGTACATGGACTGCAAACGTGAGCGTGGCCAAGCCCCAGCGGAAGCACAGCGTGTGCCCATCGGGCTGCTCAGCATCACTAACGCAAGAAGTTTCCGGGCTTTGTTCTGCTTCTCCCATCTGGAGTTTGCTGCCCACAGCACATCCCCAGCAGCCTGGTTCATGCCCCAGACCTGGAGTGATCCCACTGGGGCTCATCACCCACAACCAGGCATTGCCTCAGGGCTTCTCCTCCAGGGCAGCTTTAACTGAAGGAGCAACACAAAATGGCCATTCCTGCCCAATTTGGAAATCAACCCTCAGGGCAGGGGTGGAGAACATTTGGAGCAGGGGTGGAGAAAACTTACAAAGGTTCCTCTCGCTCTTCCTCTCTCATTTGGACCAGCAAATTCCTTAGTCCCAAGCCGGGACTTGTCAAAGCCTGTGGAGCTCTCCTCCCTCTCCTCAGCCTCCTCGGGATACTCCTCTGCTTTGACCGAATGAGAGGACCACGAAGACGATGAACTGGATCTGGACCTCTCACGCACCCGTCGGTGTTTCCTGTTTCAGTGACGGGAATGGAGGGGAGTGGGACACAACAGCATTAGGAACTCAGCTGTGACCCATCTGATACAAAACCACTTCGTTATCACTCCCTTATCAATGCCATGCTCTCCTTTTCCTACTACAAGAGGAAAAGCCATAGTAAGAGCTCAGGCTCTAACACAGGGCCCAAGATCTCTCCAGAAAGAACTTGTTGCTTCCTCCTAAGGTGTTTACACCATCTGCTCTCAGCTTAGCATGCATCCATGGAGTTTTAGTCAAATGGAAAATTAAGCTAATAGAAAAGGATTAAATGAACATCAAAGCCAACTCATTTTAACATGGCTGTTTCTCTCTGACACAACAGGAACAAGAAGGAAAAGTGACTCACCCATCCTGACACATGGAGCCTTCCCATCTACCTTTTACAATTATTTAGTGTTTCTGAGAGACACAATGATAGCGAGACGACACGCAGAGGGGTAGCTCAGGCCACTGGAGGAGTTATGTCACAGGTGCACAACTGTGTGTACAACTGTTGTACACGGTGTCATCTCCAACCTGAGCAGCAGAGACACGAGAGGCACAAGGAAATGGCTACTGGGTTTCCTACATACTTTTTCTTTGAGCCTTTGTGACTTTTCTCCGTTTTCTCAGTTGATCTTTCCCTTGAGTGACTTGAATCTCTCGAGTCCACCGACTCCCTGGATTTATCGCGTTTAAGATCTCTTTCCTTATGTTTTTTACGGCGTTCAATATCAAGGCGCAGATCAACAGGGTCGTCCTTATATTTTCCTTCAGCCTACAAACGCAGGGGAGAGGGAGGGCAGAGTTGAACACAAGGTCTGCAGTGCCCCAGCTCAGCACCATTTACTTTGCTACTGACTGCACAGACTTCTGGAGAACTGGAGTTTAACTGAGCACTAATCAATACTCCACTTTAAGATGTCAAATAATGCACTATTAAATTAAGTTTGCCTTTGTCAGAATTCAATTTTCCTACTCTTAAAATCACTGCTTTTTAAACTTTTAATCTCCTCTTTAAACAGCATTAAAATAAACAGTCTGGAAGAGGGAAGGGAGATGTGGAAGGTGACACTTAATATACAACACAGCCAGTGAGGATGTGAACAACTTGGGAATCCCATCCAGGTGATTATGGATCACAAGTACAGTGTGGCAGAGCTGTCTGACAGCCTGTGGGTGCTCGGTCCCGCCCAGCAGCACCTGAGGTCCTGCTGACAGCCTCACCTGGCAGGGGCCAGAGGGATTTTAATCCCCAGGTCTAGAAGTGACACTCTGGGAGAAGCAAAAGCTCTTTGTTGCTTGGAGATACCCAAGATTAGTGATCCGAGGGGCAGGAGGAGGCCAGTGAAAGGCAGCATCCAAGGGGTCTGGGAGAAGGCCAACATCCCATGGATAGGGAGGCGCTACTACGTCTGTCAGGAAGATTTACTCGGTGCAGATGTCACCTACAGCTCCTTCCCCTGGGCTGGAGGGCACCGTGTGACAGGTGCCACAAAGCCCCACAGACACACTGTGTGTCTCCCACAGTCCTGCCAAGTCTGCTAAAGCAAGCTGGTCTCTCACAGAGCAAAAACCCACCAGCTGCATGAAAAATTAAAACTCAATTTACATTGCTAATTAAAAACAAACACAGAAGACACCTGGTAATGCTTGCTTTGAGCTGTATTTAAATTGGTACTTCAAGAAGGGATTAGGAGTTTCTTTGGGAAAGGAGTAGTTGTTTTCTCTGCGCCTCCTTTGAGCCCTGTGGCACCTGGGTGCGATTCTGCTGCCTGCCCGAAGTGACAGTGGCTGTGGTTTGACAAACAGGTAATTGGGCAGCAGGAGAGCTGCAGGAAGCCTTACACCATGTTGGTACCAACACCCAGCCTCAGCCATTGCTACTGCATTTACAAAACACTCATCCTGGGAACTGTATGACTTGATATGCAACATACATCAAATTAATCGTCTTCAATTAAATACAAAAGGATTAGTAATTCTCTAGCTGTTAAATTTTTTACTTACATGAGTTTCTAACCACTTTTTTGTTTAAATAAATATGTCAAATAACGCAGGAGTGAGAGCAGGCATTTTGTTTTGGTATTTTGCTCTTCTACTTTCCCCAGGCAAAGAGCTTTAATTTCTACTCTGAGAATAAAACTGCTCCCAACACGATGGATGACAGATAAGTGACAAAATCGGCAGCAGCTCCCTTATGTGGCACAGCAAACACCTATTTGGGTTTGGGAGGGCACGTCTGTTTCACGGAAGGCTGGCGAGCTGTTTGGAAACCACGTTTATAACACACTCTGCCAAGCTGATGCTCAGAGTTCAGGCCCATCAAATCCATCTCACCATCGTCCATGTCAAGCCACAAGTGTGTTTGGAAAAAATCGAAAACAAATATGAAACAAGTAAGGTTTCAGCAGGACTGGTTAAAATCTCTTCAATGTAAATATGTATGAAGGTGAATAAACAAAAGTTATAATCTCAAACATTTTACGTTAAGCCTTTTTTATGATTGTTTACAGTGAGTGCAATGGCTTAACATTCATCTACTCAGCAAAGCTAAAACACTCAATCCCAAATGCTCTGGATCTAAGACAAGTGCTGAATGTTAAAGTAACAGCAATCAACAGAAATGGCACAGTCAGTCGTTAGAACAAAATTTATCATCTGCTTAATAGTGTATCTGCTTTAGCTCAGCATTTAGTTTTACTTCCCTCTTTTTGACATGCATGTCTTTGAAAACATGGTTGGCAATATTGCACGTAACAATGGAGTTAATCATACTTACAAGCAGAAAAATATCACAAAAAGTCTCTTCTCTCATCATGGGCACTTGTTCCAAAAATCCTCTCTTTTTTCTCAAGCTCACCTCAATTGACTTTGGGGTCATTTACCATAGTCTAACCACTTCACAAAGGTTGTTGATACATTTTTAATAAAAATTAACCCTTTGTAGTTCATTTTTAGAATTATGCCCATCCTTAAAAGAAAAACACAAACTTAAGTAGAGAGTAATTTAAACAAAAACATCACTGTTAAGTTCATGCCCAATGCACTCATTTTGTTGAATTAAACTAATCAGAGTAACAGTTCACCTTGAAGCCAGGATCTCTGGAGCTTTTCGATTCCTCTTGAGAGAATCCATGTTTTCTAAAAGTACTGGGAGATATATCTATCCTCCTAAAGCAAAAAAAAATACACAGATATAACCTTGCTCATAAGAAGAATATGAAGATTTTAGATCAAATGTCATTTAAAGCAGATCTGTATTTCCAAAGGTATTTAAAACTCCCCATATTTTTGCTTTTTTTGTGTTTTGGCTGAAGTTAGTTATATATTTGAATTATTCTGGAATTATTCCAGAGTTTAAGAAATGAAATCTGAAATACCTCTGCAATATTAAGACAGTGTCTAATGGCACCGACCTGTGGATTTCAGGGCTCTTTTTGTTTTTAGCTGCATCTTGTTCCATTCCTTTCTTTAGATATTTGGTAAAGCGTTCATTCAGTGTCATTGCTGAGGATCCAAAGTGATGCTCTGTCAGGGGTTTGAACAAACAATGCCAAAATATTGGTGCCAGTTTTGTAAAAAGACAAAGCCCACCCATCCCAGAGCTTGTTAAAACCCAGGTGCAGAACAGTGAAGCACCGTGGGGATGAGCTCTAATGCTGCTGACAAATTCCACTTCCAATTTTTGGTGTTTCAGTGAAATGAACAATTTCTTCCAGTGAGTCACGAATTCATCAGAACACACAACTCTAAGTCCTAGACTCTGAATATTTCTCAGGTAAAAACAACACCACCTCCTGCCTGTGCAGAAGAGTATTTATGTAAATAAAGATGATCACGATTATCTTTCAGATGCCAGAAAACAACTCTAGGCATTTCGAGTGCACAAGGCCCACTTATTTGGGCAAGGGAGGAGTGAACTTTCCCCGAGGACACACGGACTCCTGACCCACCTCTTACATGATGGACTATAGTCACTATGTGCTGAGCAAACAGTTCAGAAGGGCTTCGCTGCGACTGAGCCGACTGAATATGATGGAAAATGGAACGGAATTCCTGCTCTTTCTTGTTGCTGTGCACGAGATCCCGGCAGAGCTTGCGCTCCTGAGCCAATATGCCACTGGGACTGGAAAAAGAAGAGCCCATGAAATAGAAGAATGGGGTGAAGGCGAGCAGTTTAAGGTGTTTAAATCTGCAGGAGTTGGGAGCTCATTGATGGTTTACGTTGTTATCAAGGAGGCACCCATGAACACTCAAAAGCATGAGCAAGGAGCTCCTTTAAACATCCCTAAACAAACTGCTCCAGGTTACTGTGATAATTCAGGTCACTATTGTAATGCTGCATGAAGAATAAGCATAGTAAAACACATGGCAGAGAATCAAATGGATTTAAGCGGCACAGTAACTCCCCTGCACAACTCGGCTTCCCTCAGCCAGAAGCCACTGAGTACCTGACTCCATCTGGGACTCTTCCCAGAGCCTGGTGCACCCTAAACTAATCTTACATCCAGTCATAGCAAAGGTTAGGGAAAAGTTAATCTCCAGCTCCCAAGACCACAAACTGTGATGCAGTATTGCTTAGCCTTCCTCACACTTGGCAAGCACATGGGGATCTCAGGAAGAGAAACAGGAAAAAACATCACTACTGAGACTGCTCAAAAGCTGGCAGGTCCTTACCGTGCAAGATCCTCATCGAAGGAATCCATTCGAATATTGACCTGGGCCTCACGAGTAATGGAAAAGGAGGATTTGCCAGGAGTTAGCCCCTCTACTTTGGTGCCTGGCTTCTCCTTCACCTCGGAAGCCTTCCTTGGTGGAGGGGAAGAGCTTTTTTCCTGGCTTGACTTGTAAGTGGTCACTCTAAAATTCTTTTCAGGTACAAAACCCCTGTGACCAGGTTCAGCTCTCTTGNAGTGATGCTCTGTCAGGGGTTTGAACAAACAATGCCAAAATATTGGTGCCAGTTTTGTAAAAAGACAAAGCCCACCCATCCCAGAGCTTGTTAAAACCCAGGTGCAGAACAGTGAAGCACCGTGGGGATGAGCTCTAATGCTGCTGACAAATTCCACTTCCAATTTTTGGTGTTTCAGTGAAATGAACAATTTCTTCCAGTGAGTCACGAATTCATCAGAACACACAACTCTAAGTCCTAGACTCTGAATATTTCTCAGGTAAAAACAACAACACCTTCTGCCTGTGCAGAAGAGTATTTATGTAAATAAAGATGATCACGATTATCTTTCAGATGCCAGAAAACAACTCTAGGCATTTCGAGTGCACAAGGCCCACTTATTTGGGCAAGGGAGGAGTGAACTTTCCCCGAGGACACACGGACTCCTGACCCACCTCTTACATGATGGACTATAGTCACTATGTGCTGAGCAAACAGTTCAGAAGGGCTTCGCTGCGACTGAGCCGACTGAATATGATGGAAAATGGAACGGAATTCCTGCTCTTTCTTGTTGCTGTGCACGAGATCCCGGCAGAGCTTGCGCTCCTGAGCCAATATGCCACTGGGACTGGAAAAAGAAGAGCCCATGAAATAGAAGAATGGGGTGAAGGCGAGCAGTTTAAGGTGTTTAAATCTGCAGGAGTTGGGAGCTCATTGATGGTTTACGTTGTTATCAAGGAGGCACCCATGAACACTCAAAAGCATGAGCAAGGAGCTCCTTTAAACATCCCTAAACAAACTGCTCCAGGTTACTGTGATAATTCAGGTCACTACTGTAATGCTGCATGAAGAATAAGCATAGTAAAACACATGGCAGAGAATCAAATGGATTTAAGCGGCACAGTAACTCCCCTGCACAACTCGGCTTCCCTCAGCCAGAAGCCACTGAGTACCTGACTCCATCTGGGACTCTTCCCAGAGCCTGGTGCACCCTAAACTAATCTTACATCCAGTCATAGCAAAGGTTAGGGAAAAGTTAATCTCCAGCTCCCAAGACCACAAACTGTGATGCAGTATTGCTTAGCCTTCCTCACACTTGGCAAGCACATGGGGATCTCAGGAAGAGAAACAGGAAAAAACATCACTACTGAGACTGCTCAAAAGCTGGCAGGTCCTTACCGTGCAAGATCCTCATCGAAGGAATCCATTCGAATATTGACCTGGGCCTCACGAGTAATGGAAAAGGAGGATTTGCCAGGAGTTAGCCCCTCTACTTTGGTGCCTGGCTTCTCCTTCACCTCGGAAGCCTTCCTTGGTGGAGGGGAAGAGCTTTTTTCCTGGCTTGACTTGTAAGTGGTCACTCTAAAATTCTTTTCAGGTACAAAACCCCTGTGACCAGGTTCAGCTCTCTTGGATCCTGGTCTCTCTTCTTTTTTAGATCTTTCAGAATAGCTTTCCTCCTCCATTTCATCAGGTTTCCTTTGCTTCTCTTTTCCAGGTGGCAGGAACACCACACCTTCCCATTTTCCTGACCTATCCTCTTCTTGACTTTTACCTGAAGTGGCTACGACTTTAGACATAAACTTGGGCTCATCATCGAACTCCGAATCTTTCCGGCCCTTTGCCTTGTCTTTCTTGTCCTGCTCCTCTGTTTCATCTTTCCCATAATGACCTTCCTTGTGGAACTCTGGGACCTTGACCTTGTCAAAGTCATCCCTGAACTTGTAGCGCTTGGGCGACTGGCTGCCACGGTATCCCTTCTCCGAGTCAGCTTTCGATCCATATGAGTCAGATTTTGCCTTTCCATCTGTTGATCCCAACTCAGAGAAATTCCCTTTTTCTTTACTTTTTTCTTTCTCGGCATTTGTTACTTTCTGGTCTTTGTCTTTCCCATTCTCAGTCTTCTGCTCTTCCAGATACCTGGTCATAAACAGACATTACAGGAGGTTTCTTATTAGAGCTCAATGAGGTCAATACTTCAGTTCAAAGAGTCAAACTTCAGAGAACACCAAGCTATGCATGTACAGAAATCTGCCTCTAGGCCCTAAAATAATTAAAATGTCAAGCAGATTACTCAGCCTGAATTCAGACTTTTGTTCTCACTAAATTCAGCAAATGTACAAGGAGATGGATATGCAGAACTGATGGAATGAGGCTCGAGAATAAATCAAACCCAGCTGACCCACAGATGCATTGGAAGGAAAAGAGGAACATCTTACCCACTCCGCTTATTTACTTACAAACCTGGTTCAGGAGAACAACACATCAAACCTTTCAAATTGGCTGCTCTGCTTTAAACAACACACTGGAAATAAAAGCCTCAAAAGCTACTTCAAATTTGGGATGCAAGTTTCATAGGTAAGCTAAATATTTCATGACAGACTGCAAATACAAATAAAAGCAAACAGGTTAACAGAGGAGAATATGCTGCTGGGAAAGATAAAACACTTCTGGTGAGAACAATTCAGCTGGTTTATAGCATCTGAACAGTTTTAAAGCATTCACAAACCAAAACCTTGGCTCTGTGGGACAGCAGGAAAGCCCACAGACACCAGCTCAGTGCTTTGGAAAGCCCAAATAAAGAGTCACAGGAGTTTTTTCCCTTCTCTTTTTAAATTTCAGACATCCTTGACACAGAATCAGATCAAAACATCTTTAAAAATAATAAAGACTCAAAACCACTTATGAATGGTGCTGTATCTTTTAAAACAAAATGTCACCTTTGGGCACAATCTACAGTGGACTAATCAAGAGAATGATGGAAGCAGATGCCTTCTGCATGGAAGGCTGTCTTAATTTTAGAGATGTACTCGGTGCTTTAGTTTCTCATCCTATCCACATACACAGGCACAAGCACTGCAGCTGCACCTGCCTCGGGCTGCTTGCAGCACGATATGCACTAGGATTTAATTAATTTCTTGTAATTTACACTACCTAACACAATTCCAGAAGGCAACACTAAAAATGTCTACAACCAACATGTAAATTAACTGGGAAATGTGAGCTTCCATCTCCTTGGGCAATCTTCACTTCAAGCGTTCATGGGCTATGAACATTTTTGCAGGGAACATATACAATCTTTAGAACTATCCAAGCTGGAAAAGCAATTCCAACTTCCTACAACTCTGGGCTGTCTGTATTTTTTCCATAATTCAGAGAGGCCCAGGCCCAGAGCTGGCAGTGTGCTGTGGCACAGCTTCCCAGCTGGAGTCTGCCCCAGCCCCTCGCCCTGCTCACGGGAAGCATCCACATGTGCAGCTGGCTCCCCCAAAATATCCCAAAAAATAACCCAGCAACACAAAATGCATCACTTGCCTCTTGGAGAAGGCTCCTCCCGCGGGAGCTGTGCCCTCCTCCTTTGGAGTGGCACCATACAGCGAACTGACGGGTGTGGGGCTTTTGCACACCGGGCTCTTCCTCGTGGGGCTCATTCCCGCCGAGCCGTGCTCGAAGGGGCTCTGGTGGGAGCTCCCCTGGAAAGAGGTGGAGCCGCTCTGGGCAGCAGAGCCCATCGGGGACGGGCTGGAGCGCGGCGGGCTCGACTTCTGCACAGGGCTGGGGCGGGGCGAGCGCCGCCGCACCACGACCGACTGCAGCGGGCTCTTGAGGGCAGGGCTGCGGTCCCGGGGGCTCAGCTCCGACACCGACCCTCTGGACGTGGAGCCTGTGCCATAACTGCTCACATCTTGCCATGGTTTTGATCCCTCCGATGCCTTGGCATCTTGAGCCCCAGCTCCTGAAAACTGCTGCTCCTTAGCTTCGTCTCCTTGGTTATCTCCCGTGGCCTGGGATGCCCGGGCATCTTTGGAGGATGATTTCTTCTCCTTTCCAGATTTACGCTTGGAAGACTCAACTCGACTGTGATTCGAGGATGAGCGGGAAGAGGAAGACCTCCTTGACCGGTCAGAAGATGACTTATCAGAATTCCTGGAATGACTTCTGGACCGTGGGGAAGGAGACCTTCTCTTGGGCGAGCGGGAGCGCGACCTCCCCCTGCGAGGGCTATAGGCCTGGCGGTAGTTTTGCCAGTTGGACCTGTAATTCCCATACCCTCCTCGGTTGTACTGGCCCCAGGGATAAAACCCTCGGTTTCGGCCACGGAAATAATACGGCCTCCGATATCCTCTGTTATGGCCTCTGAAATCCCGGTTCTGATAGACTCTCGGATGGTTCCTTTCTCTGTTATGAGATGGAGAATAGGATCTTGAACGAGACCTAGAACTGATAAAAAAAAAATTACACAAATATTTCATATTAAAGTTTCTTTTTATAATTTATTTGTATAGTTTATTCTTCTGCCACAACTTTTTATTTGAAGACTTACTAAAAAAAGAATTTGAAAAACTCACTTCTAAGCTTTTAAAAGAAATTTCTTTGGTTTACCCTTATCTGATTGAGCTATTATACTTTGCTGTGAATAAACTGCAGTGGAAATAACTTGTATCTGTGATACTGTCAAATATTTGATTTCAGGATCATTGCAGAGACCATGATAAGCACAGACTGTTCTCCATTTTGCTGGGATGAAAATGGCTGCTATCCAGCTTCAGAAAAAGTGACAGATCTCAAGCACCCAGCACTTAACAGCTCAAGGTCACAGTTATAACCCATCCACAAATAAGTATTTTTATGCGAATCATGCTACTGTTATTGGAACAGATCCCAAATCTTCCTCTCGTGTCCCAACTCCACATGTACTTTAAAATTCTGATAATCCAGATGAAACCTCACTTCTTTGTCAGGCAAGTTAAATAAATGGCTACACCTTGTAGTGGTGTCCCCTCCCATTGGGTCGACTGAGCTGTGGCCAGTCCCCATCAATCAAGCCCTGGCCATCCAATGGCTCGACGACTCCGAGTCGGAGGGTGTCTCCTTGGGCGGGGAGACTGACTAGAAGCCACCCCCGGGGCGGACCCCCGGGTGGAGAGACAGGGCAAGGACCTCCCCTGATTCCGAAAATTCTGCAAGTTATGAACCTGGATTGATTAGTGGAGAAGACCCACCCCATTACCTTCGGATTATTGGTACTGGGACACGGGTACCTCCCACTTACAGGTGTGCTATTGGTTGCGGGGGCTTCCCCCGCCCCTTTTCCTTCTCCCTTAAAATCCCAGACACAGGCTGTAATTCCCCGGAGATCTCCCCTTCCCCGGATGGTTAATAAATCCTGTTCAGATCTCTCTCTCTCTTTGCCTCGTTCCTCTGGCGCCTGAAGCAAACACCCTTGCCCCCTTGAGGCAGGCTATCCGACCCTGGGGACGGCCAGTGTCTCCCCGGCTCCCTGACGCTGACCGCTGCGGAAGCGAGCCCCGAGGACGGTCCTTCAGGAGGGCCGCCTGCTTCCCCAGGCAGACAACGAGCTATCCCAGGGGATCAGGCCGGCAACACCTCAACAGCACAAGGGCAGCAGCGGGGCGAAGGGCACGCTGCTCTGTGGTTTTAAGCTCCCAAAAGCGCAGCCCAGGGCACAATCTCATGGAGCTGCCGGGGAGGGACACGGCTGGGACACCTCCGCCGGGCGCCACCAGGTGCCGCTGTGAACGCCCCCGCCCGCATCCACAAAACCTGAATCCTGGAAAAACGCAGATTCCAGCGGCTAATTGTCCCAACAGTCTCTCCCGTTAAATTGCTGCGGTTGTGTAACTGTTTAAAGGTCCCACCGGAGCTCAGATGCCAGAGCTACAGGAAGGACTGGCCAAACTAGGCAGTTGAAATAGAAAAGAGATTTTTCCAAATGGAATTTTAGTAAATAACATTCGTTGGAACAGTTTCCACAGCCCTTTCTTGCATTCCGAGCTCTGGCTCTGACACACACATTGGTCGTACTCCAATGGACATGAACTTCCTCACAGAGATCTCAGTGCTGCTCCTCACCTCTCACACCCCAAACCCCCAGAACCAAGGGAAAACAACCTGCTGTTGGAATTCCTTCACAGTTAGCACACGTGTGCAGTCAGAGATGAACTTTAGCTCTGTTTTAATTTCTTCCTCCCACCGAACAGGTGACAGTTTAGCAGGAAACTCTTGTTCATACTCCAAGCATTGCTAAGAAACAGCTTAATGATCATTTTAACAGATTTTTCAATCCTTTAAACAACCAAAAAACTTATCTGAGACACTTCTTCATTCAAACAACAGCGACCAGAAGGAAAAGCAGAGAGGCAGGAGGCACGGACCAGTTATAACAAGCTCTAGTCCAAGGCATGAGGAACACAGACACTCAATTTTCAGACAACTGCTGCATCTGTGATCAATTATCAGCAAGGACCTGTAGTAGGACGCTTCCAAAATCTGTTCTAGTGCTTTAAACAGGCTGCAGCAGGAAGATTTCACTCCAAAAGTTGCAGAGACTATTTACCAGAAATCTTTTTAGAAAAATACAGTGAAAGTTATACAGTAAAAGAAACACCAAAAGTGATAATTCCCCCAACTCTGCCAGCCCCCAGAACTGCTGGCACTGCACTGCTCCAGGGCTAAATCCCCAGCATTTACAAGAAGTGAGAAATAAAATCATACAGGAAGCAGGAGATATCAGGCAGACTCCAACATGGCACTGTAACTTAGAAGAAACAGCAAACCTACCAAAGGAAGAGTAAAAAAAATTGTGGTGCATCCTGAAGTACACAGCAACAGCCTTTTATGCCGAGATCCCACCAGACCTACCTTGGAGCACATCCCAAGGCCAGGCAGTGGGGCTGGCCTGGGCTGAACCCCTCCATTCGGACTCTTTTTTTTTTTTTTAAAAAAAGGAGTTATTTATAAAGCAAGAGTAGCTTCAGCAGCAGCACAGAGGAAACAATCATGTTTGCACAGGGTGCCTTTTTCCCAACTGCCAAAGTTCCTTCACAGCTAGGAGATATTCCCAAATGAACACGGATCTTCCAGCATTCCAGCTTCCTTCTGCAAAGGGCTCGGTTGGACTCAAGTCTCCGCCTCTAATTTAGTTTTGTCATGTCCTTCTTTCTCCAACTGTACATTCATTAGAATCTCTGTATTTTAAGAATCTCTAACTGGTAACACTTGCATGTGTTCACAGCCCAGTGGTTTCAGAATACGTGCTATTCATTTGAGGGAAAAGGCAGGAGAACACCATTACACCCCATCCAACTGGAATGGTTTTGCCAGATGCAGAATGCTTAGCCAAGAGAAAGGAAAAAACAGATATCCAGGGAAGACACAAGCCTGTAACTGGCCTGCTCAGAAGCAATTCAGGGAGACAGGAACAACTATTACACATATTAATGATTTCTTAAAATTAACTGCAGCAAAATTATCTTTATCCACTTTATCCCTCCAGAAAGATCTTTCCTGTTACTTGGCTCCTACATGTTGAGGAAAGGAACAAATGAATATCAAGAATTGTCCCCACCTTTCACAGCAGTGTCTAAAATGGATATTAAAACTTGCTTGAATTCACTTCTCAAGAGGGGAAAAGCACACGACATCTGCAAAGGCCCCTCGAGTCTGGGATCAATTACATTAAAGCCTTTAAAAAGCTGAAGTTTCAAAAGAAAGATCTTAACTGTGCTGACAAACATCTTACTCTCCTAATTTATTTATTTATTTATTTATTCACAATTTACTCTCCTGAGTCACTGAAAACACCCAAACAGCACAGGTTGGCAGGAAACAGCCTGAGACACAGGACATTATCTGTCCTGGGATCTAATCAAAGTCCTTCCCTGGAAAAGAGTTAAGTGACAAACCACCTGCGAGGGAGGAAAAGCCCCGTTCCACCCTTTGGCTCCAGGGCTGCACATACTCACCTCAGTCTGCGTTTCCTTGACCGTGAGATAGAGCGGGAACGGGAGCGGGATTTGGAGAAGGAACGGGAGCGTGACCTCGATCCAGACCTCGAGCGGGAGGAACGGGATCCAGACTTGGATTTGTTAGTTTTAGACATCTTTGCAAGCACCTGTCAGTGCACCTGAGGGAAATGGGGAAATAGAAGTATTTGAGAAATGAAGCATGTGGTTGATAGGAGAGAACAGGCAGCACCTGGCAGGCTGACAGACTCCAGGGACATGGAGCTTGATAAGGCTGGAAACAGGAATGTTTGAAGTGCCTGCTAGGAACAGATGAATGGTTCTGGACACAGAATAGAAAGTTTATTTCAGTCTAAGGAGGAAAACTGCAAAAAGAATAAAAGGCCCTAAACCCAGAGTAATCACAAATGAGAGTGTGACAGTTGAAAGCACCAAGTTAATGCAAACCTGTGAAGAGGCAGGGCCACGCTGCTGGCTGAGGAAAGGACACCTCTAGAGGCAAACTAGTCCATGGAAGTGAAAATTCCATGTAATTGGAGCCACCCACATCCCTGTCTGTGCAGCCAGCTGCCACTGCTTTAAAGGACAGAGAAGAAATAAAAAAGCTTACCATCAAAAAACCCACCCTGTAAACTTTTATCTAAACTTTCAGAGGAAATCAAAAAAGAGTTGATACTCCAAGACACAGGAATGTGACCCTATTTGCACAGCTCTGCTCAGGTTCAATCCTGTCCTCTCTGCTCGTGCAGTTCCTGCAGTTGCTGTGATCACTCACCAGCGTGGATCACCCAGCCAGGAGTTCTGTTGCAGCCAAAATAAATCAGATGTCCTTGCAAATATTCAGAGACAGAAGAGATTACACTGTAGCACTAAATGACTCAAAACAACCATAATTATGAATTACCTGGGCTATTTTCAGGCATGTATCCAGGTAAAGGTTAGAGAGTCCCCTAGAAGATGATTCAGGGAATAGTTTGACCACACAAATCTTTCAGTTACACCCTCCCTGATCTGCTCTCTTATACCAATGAGCAAAATTTGCATTAATTGTGTATTTGATAAGTTATCAACAAACGTCCCAGATAAAATGACTAATGAAAAAGAGCCAAAAATAAAAAGGAACTATGTTAGTACAAACTTCATCTTTTTTTTACCCACTGATTAAAAACAGACATTCAGGTACATAAACACAACTGATCAAGTGCTGCTGCTGCTGTTATATCCATTTTAAGGAAATTCCAGAGGACTGACTTGCAATGCCTTCACTTCCAGTCGCTCTCCAAAATTACATATATGGTTACCAAAGCCTCCAACTTCTGCCAGGGCACTTCCAGGAAGAACACAATGCCCAGCACAGGAGCAGCTGCTGGGAGAGTGGGTGGTGGTTCATCACCAGAGCTGGGACTTTCTAGAAATGGGAAGTTGGCTTTTATTTTAAAAAATCACGTTACATGTTCCTGTTCTTCCCTCTCACTATATTGAAGATGTTAGATCAATTCAACTGAAGTATTTGTATATATTCCACATCAGAAAGCATGCAGAAAAAATAATAAAATTAATGCTTCCTGTTCTATTAGGAAACAATAGATGTTTTAATCCCTGTTGCCCCAGGGATGAAAATCAAAAGACACTGCCACTGAGAACCAAAGTTTGTTCTTGTGCTTGGTCATTTTTCAGGGAAAGAATGTGTGAAAGGATAATTTTTAAGTATCTCCTTTTAATTTACTGAGTATGTCTGTTGAACCAGCAACACTTCCTACTCTGTTGGCCAAAACAATCCAACGCTGAGCATTGGAAAGCAAAATAGGGAAGAGGAGCTGAAGAAAGAAATGGTAACAGGAACTACTGCAAGATACAGAAAATGTGGCATTAACTCTCAGGAAATGCCAAGAAGACCCCAAAATAGGTTTTAAAAATATCACTTTGATCTGTGTAAGAGTTTTTGTCTTTCACTTTGATCCACAGCACTTCCCAGCCAAACATCACCCTGGTGTGTGCAATGTGTGCCAAATGCTCACGTCTTGGAAGGATTCTTTATCTCTGCCAACATTTTAAAGTTGATTCATTCCTAACACATGAGGTAACTCCTACTAGGATAGAAACAGAGTTGCTACACTCCATCAGCACTCAAAAGGTTAAACAAACCACACACTGGAGTCATGTCAGCTCCCCTGCGTTAACTGCAGTTGTAAACTTACCGTGATACACATTGAGTTTTAAGAATGACTGATTCAGATAAAATATGTTCAGCAAAATACCCTGCTCTGAAAGTACTTGTTCCTATAAAAAGGATTCTATACTTTTTAAATAAAGAGGTGCCTGTAAGTGAAGCAAAGGCAAACTGAGAACAGCAGTGGCTGCTGACCTCCCATTCCCATTTTTCCCCTGCCCATGGAGCTGTGCCCAGGGCACAAAGCTCCTGGAAATGCTGTGCCTGGCCCTGAGCAGAGACCGCAAGCAGCAGCATTTGTACAGTGCTGTGGGGACTTGTCCTTAACAATCTGCCCTGCCAGAGCCTCATTTCCTTCCTACAGCTACAGAACCCCCCGACACCAGCTCCACCTGCACCTGGGAAGGGAAAAGGTTGATCCTGCTGCCTAATCCAGATCTCCTCTCTCAGCAGACAAGCGTGACTACATGCATCTGGAGGGCATATCCTGCTGGAAGCACTGCCAGGGATTTTCTACTTTTGTTTTTTTGTTTGGTTCTTCTGCAGGCCCAGTTCTAAGCTGTCCAGCAGATCTTCCCAAGGAGTGGAGTCTCCCATCCAAAAACATCCGCTGTTTTCGGATGTGATCTGTGTGCTGAATTTAGAAGTTCTGGTAAGGCATCACATCCTGGGAAACAGATACCTGACAGCTTGTTCATCTGTCATAAAACCACACTGTATAGAGCAAACTTTGCCTTCTCCATTCCCTAATTCTCAGGGCAATCCAGCACATCACTGATGGAAACAACAGAGGAGCAAATGCTCCCACTAAAGCGCCACAATGGACTTTACCCAGAAGGCAAACTATTGTCAGGAAACAGTGGCAGGAAAGTTAATGTTTTACCTCCTGACAGAACTCAAAAGAGAAGCTCAACTCTGCTCCGCAGCAATGAAAAAAAGGTCACCATTGAGAGTCTCTCACTGCTATACACTCCCATGAGCTTCCACAGCCTAGGAATTTAAATGTTCACAATAGTTAAGGAAAACTTTTAAGGCCACTGACTGAAATCACTGCAATGCTCAAGCAAAGAACAAAAGCTGGAGGAGGGCACATGACAGAACATGGGGTTTAACACTTAGATCAGTGAGACATTTAATAATCTGGTCAGTTAAGGTATTTGGAGGAAGCAGTGCTCTTCTCCCAAAAATGACCAGGGCACAAATCCAAAGATTAGTAAATATAGCATTAATAAACCAGAAAGATATACTACTTCTTCCAGGACATCCAAGATTATTTCACTAAATTGTTCTACTTTACCCTTATATTTTGCAGTTACTTGGGAAGACAAGCCCAAACATTCCAAGACACAAGGCTGAATTTTTCTTCTAAACCTGCTCCACATTTTTTGCACAGCAACATTATCAATGAAAGCAGAATTCTACCATCAGTTTAACTTGTAGCATGCCCAGAAGAGAAGGGATGTAAGAAGGTCTATTCCAAATCCCAAGACAGGCAGTTTCACCTCTTGTGAAGATTTTATTTGCTGTGCCTACCTGCTTGAGCAGGCTCACACCTTGCACCCTTCTGTCAGATTTCACCGTCTCAGCTTTGTCAATTATGAAACCAGGAAGAAAACCTGAAATGAGAAGAAAATACACCTTTGTACATGCACTGCTGTACTGCCAACCAGAGATGAACTGGCTGCCCTAAGCTCCTGCTGCACCCAAAATGTTCATCAGATCCCCAGTGTTTCAGAGAGCACATACACCGCAGTTGACCAGGCATCTTTGCACGGACTTTTATGGAAAATGTAGGTTTTAAAATGATCATTCATGCTTTCAAAATTCTAAGTCTTCTTCCTTCCTTGCTCCACCCTCCCCTGCCCCATCCCACCTCCTGTGACACACATCTGTCAGTGCACCTGTACAGCCGTGATGGAGTCATTTCTCTCAACCCATTTGAATGGTCTTACTGGGCTCAGGACTAAGGATTTTCCCATATTGTTAAAGGAATCCACAAGCCAACAGAAACAATTGTTTTCCTGACAAATCATCCATCAGCATATCGCCGTCATCCAAGGGAGCCACCAGTCCACTGGGAGCTTTTCTGACAGGTCTACAGTTACATTTCAGAATCCTTCCATGCACTGCTGGAGGGGTGGAGGTTTTAGAAGAGAAAACAACAGTAAACACAACCTCAGAAATTACTCCATGTTATTAAACCTCTGATCTAACAGCAAGAATGTCACTTACTCTGTGTTCAGCCATAAAATAGATTTGTTTAAAGCTATTAATTTCTTGTCCTTACTTTCCTGAAAAAGCACGATTTTCAAATAGCTTTTAAACCTTTCTCTGAACTGGTGATTAAGTCCTGTTCTCACCCAAGAGGGAAGGTGGTGCTGCAAAGTATAGTGATTTTTAAAACCTGCTTACCAATCTTGGGAAAAAGCCATAAAGAACAGCACGCCATAGACCTTTTTTTATTATTTTTACTGTTGTCTTGTCCATCTGTCTAAATGTCCATAAAAAGAAATCTCAACTTATATCTTACAAATACCTTTGACTTCCAGCCTTTCACAGTGGCAGAAAGAGTTTGCCATACCCACTATTTCCTGCTTTGTGACAGAACACTTGGGTTTTGGAGTTTTTTTGCCTATTTCCCAAACAGCAATGTTATCATCAAGTTTTGGTACAATCCCACACACAGAGGTGTGATCCAGAGCAAAACTTGGATTCTCCTTCAGAGAAAAATACCGTTCTTGTGTTTAGAGCACTACTACAGAAAAAGGAACCAAGTCAACACACAACAGGCAGAAGTAGCAAACCTTTTTTCCAGATAGGGAAAGGAAATTGGGAAATGTGCTCAACGCTCTCTGCTGAAGTAGAAATCATAGTCCAGGAGTTTCTTATTCCAGAACACTGTAAAGAACATTTCCATGTGCCAAGTCATGGGTCAAATGAAGAACATTGCTGGTTGTCAAAAAGCCTTTTTCCAGGAATTTGTTCCCTGTTTCCAACTGGCCTGTATTACTTTATGACTCTTTCCATCTTCCACTCCTTTGTTCGAGGTCTTTCATGCAGCACATGTCAGGATTTCAGCCCTTCCCCAGCTGTTGCAGAACAGCCCTGCCCAGAGCAGCCAGCTGGCACAAGTTCCAGCTGAGCCCACTCCATCCCAAGGTGTCAGTGAGGATCCTGCACACAGAGCACCGCAGTTGGCCAGCTTGGAGAGGGAAACACAGCACACACCTCCCTGCCAAGGCAGCTGTTTGTGCTCATATCTGAGCATAAACCCCAAAACACCTGGAAACAAGTGACATGGCTTGTGTACATACCTCAGACACGAGCACAGTGTGCTGAAATTCTTTACAGTGCTTTCCATTTACCACACGGTGTTTGCAAACAGCTCACAAATATTAAATGTTTTGTAAAAGCGTTTGTAGAAAGCTCTATAGAAGTGTGGTAGGTAAACAAAAATTTGCTTTTTCCTGGCCAGCATTTGAGTGAAGATGTTGTGGTTTATTTTGCTGTGAGGCCCAAAGCAAATGAGGTGGCACCTCATTAGAGAGCACATTTCTGCCCGAGCCTCTTGGCATCCATTTGGTGTCACCAGCACAGACATTCAGCTCGGGAGGAACAGCTGAACTGCTCCTTCATTTGCTCAACACTCTCCATTATCAGGGAAGGAAAAAAAATTTAATTCTCCTTCTGCCAGCTCTACAATTCCTAATCCCAACCCCCAAAACCCAAACAAGATTAGTTCATTCTGAAAAAAAAGAATAATCCCACAAAACACAAACTGCACTCTGTACAATGAGGCAACAACAATCACTGCAAAAATAAGCTCATAAAGAGTTGCAGCTCTCTCCACGTCCCTGAAGTGCAGCAGCAAGTGCAGAGAGCAGACTCATCTTTGTTAGTTCAGAACCCAGCTCTTAACACCTCACTTTGTACTGGATTCTTCCTTTTCAAGCTAATTTTTGGTGCAAGACCAAACCTTAAGTATGTTCTTGATATCAACAGAACACCTGAGGGGAAGGGAAGAACCACCTGCACAGCTCCTACAGCCAGCCAGAGAAGAGCAAATTAAAATGTTATTTGTAATCAAATTTCACTGGGAGAACAAAAAGCAGAACGACTTCTATTCCCAGATCCAGTGTATGTTTTCAGAAGGTTTATGACACACATTAACTAAAGCTACAACTACACCTACCAACCTCCTCCTACCAAAAAATGTCCCAGACAACACCGCTAAAAGAAATGACCAAAAACCCAACCACAAAACAGAGTGTGCTACTCTAACATGTGCCAAACACGCTTGGGGGAAAACATCCAGAATTATTCTGCCACAGCAAGAGAAACACAAATTTGTCAGCAGCAGTTTCAATTTCTCTCTAGTCTATGTGCTTTCAAAACTAAGATTTTCCTTCAAGCACATTTGGGTTTTCACACCATTAAACTAATCCCTAAAGAAGTTTAACCCTGAGCTCCAGCCCTGGGTTCAGATAATTAGAAGCAGGTTCTATGGAATGGCTGGAAGAGTATTTACAGGTTCTTCTGGAAAGGACTGATTCTGCAGACTGCAGTGCTGAACAATCCCTTTCCAAATAATTTGACCAGCTACAAACCCCAGTCAGTCACTTTTCTGAAACTGGCTACTTGAGAGAAACTATTTTATAAATATTTGAGCTTAAAAAGTCGTATGTTGATATTCAGACAGTTTAGTGACATGAGGCTCAAGGAAACAATCCAAGAAAAAGCTGATTAGAAATCTGGGTGGTTTTGTTACAGAAGCTGGGCGGCTGGAATTTCTGTTAAACACAGAAGAAAACATCCATAATTTCAAAAAAAGGGGAAAACCTATTTCATCAGCTTTTTCCTTCCACATTTACACAGCTTGGGAAAAGGAGAAAGATCAGGTCTTTTCCCAAACTGGTGGCTTTCTCACAGCACAGCCCTACTGTTCTGAGCAGCTTTGGATGCGAACTGAAGCTCTGACAATACTGCTGGGGGGCTGGGAATCCCTGGGGGGCTGGGAATCTGTGCCTGGAGTTTTGGAACCCCCACAAGAAGCAGTCCAATTTACTTTCCTTAGGAAAACTATTCACAAATCAGTTATCTCAAACAATTCAAACTTGTGTGTAAGTGAAGTTCTCAGCAAAGGGAGGATGAACTGCTGCGTCCTGGAGGACATTTCCATCCTCTCAGGTGTCTGCCAGCTGGAGCCCAGCAGGCTCCACACACACTTAAAAAACATGGAAGTTCTGCTTCCAAATAAACAGCAAGTAACAGAAAAACTGTTTGACTGGGGGCTCTTTGGAATTTCTTCTGCAACACACAGGACAGTTACAGCCAAAACAGACTCTCCCAAGGGATTACAACTCTCTGCACATTTAACCTATGAAAATACCAACTCCAGCAAATTTCATTTGTAAGCTGAAAAAAGCAAAACTACTCACATATTCTCAAGCAGGCACTTTATTTATCTCTACCTTAACTGGAATCCCGCTACCTCAGGGGGAAAACAAGGAAAAGGATTTCCATGACCTGGTATAACATTTAAAGTTCTTTAATTTTTTTTTTTTAAATTGTGGCATTATTGTAAGCACAAGGCACCAGACCAGGCCATCTCTACACTCTGCCAGGCTTCAAAACAGAGGGAAATGCCTGTCCACAGGAGTCCTGTACATATGGAATAAGCTTATTTGAACAATTTTCCGTGCTGTGTTCACATACCTTGTACAAGTGTCCCATCAAATCGGGTTCTAAACGCTGCTTTTTTAGAAGCAATTGACCTAAGTAAAAAAGGGAAAATAAAATTTAAACCAAAGCAGACACTGGCAAATCCTCCTATTTTAGCAGCACAGGAAAGGATTCTGATTTTAGCCATTCATCCCAGCACCATTTCCCAGTAAAAAAAAGGCCGCCAAAATAACTTCACATAATCAGACAGTGCATACACAGGTCTTAACTCAGGAAACCAACCTCACCCACAGCCCCACAGGAGCAACTACTGTAATTATTTCAGGTGTAAATTACAATGTACACGATGCCACCTGGTATCACATGTCCAGCCCCCTGTTAAGGCACAGGTTAGTTAACATCATTAATGCTGAGCCTCAGTCCCTGGAGGACAGAATTCCAGCCTGACACCCCACACTCCCCCATCACCTTTAGTGCTCCCAGAGCAGACCCTCCTGGGGGGCTCCTTGCCCCGCTTCCCTCTGCTGCTTTCCCTCAGCCAAAGGCAGGAGTGAGCCAAGGCAGCAGCGGGAGCAGTGGCCGGCCGAGCCAGCTCCGCACCCTGCGGTCCCAGCGGGGGCTCTTTGGGCTTTGCGCACCCACCTCACCCTGTAAATCATGGCAGGCTAAAAATGGCCGGGTGACGAATGTGGAGGTGAAATTGTGAGCAGGGCACTTGCTCTGGGATCGCTGGAGCTGTGAGCTGGGCTGTGCACAGGCCTCACTCTCGGACACCGGAGAGGTACAAGCTGCGTTCATGTGTGACAGGAGCAAGGGCAGGGAGTGAAAACCCCTCCTTGGGTGGGAAACAACCCCCAGTGCAGCCGGCTGCCATCTCTGTGTGCCATTAGCTTCACTTTTTTTTTCATGGCCCGGCAGCTTCCGGTTACCATGGAGTGAGGCAGCGCAAACACCATTCCCAGCTGGCATGAAACGTGATCCCGTGATTTCACTATTCATAGCTCTGACATGATAAAGCTAAATTAAGCAGGAACTCTTAACTTCTCCAAGCTCCCAGCAGTGACTCCCCCAACGCTCCTGCTCTGCTAACACAGTTTCTCTGTGAGGAGGGGAAGGATGTTTCCTTTACGGTAGGAGACTCCAGACCCACACACCCAGCCTGTCATCCGGAAACAAAATGGCACCGGCTCCTTCCCAGGCAGCAATTCGGCCTGGCACCAGCGGGAACAAAGACCTGATGAGCTGCTAGGGCCAAATTTAACAACTTCCTCATCTTGGGAAGCACTACAGAACTCCACAGAGCAGTTTAAGCCTTGTTCCCAGGCCCATCCAGCACAGGCACCACCGTGTCCAGGAACAGGGGCAGCTCAAGGGGCACTGCCACAGCCCCACTGCCACCGGCAGCTGTCACAGAGCCTGGCACCATCAGCTGGCACAAGTTCCCCAGGGAGCCAGAACAGCTTCTGCAACCATCACCACCATTCCTCTCTCTTCCAATGCCTGTGGCCTGAACTATGTGGCTAAATATCCTGAAATTCCTGAGTCACCGAAGAACTCCCTGTACCGCCATAATTCCAAGGAAACCACACGACCCAAACCCCACGTTCCTGCCCTGGCACATGCAGCCATCAAACACAGCTCAGGATACTGTAAACTTTTCCAGAAATGGAGAAAAAGTTCAAGGGTTCCGTGGCTGT
Source organism: Aleadryas rufinucha (assembly GCA_013397815.1). Classification (NCBI taxonomy): domain Eukaryota; kingdom Metazoa; phylum Chordata; class Aves; order Passeriformes; genus Aleadryas; species Aleadryas rufinucha. The sequence continues at coordinate 17,857 of VZTH01004396.1, read as the reverse complement.
TCAAACAATTAACGAGTTCCAACACGACAAACTGTCATTTCACAAAGACAAAGCCAAGTGAGCTGAAAAATACTCAAACTTCTGGCAAAACCACTCTATTCCTTCAGGGATACAACTATGGAACACCACGGCCTTACAATGAAAAGCATCCTCAGGCTTATTCAGTCCAGCTCAGCCCTCCCTAGGCCTCCCAAAGCAACATTTCTTTGACAGCAGAGAAAGTGGGAGCAGGTGAACCACATTTAGATCTGCTGATGTGCATGGATTGTCACACTATATCCTGGTGTTTTATAACCGCAACATTTTTGTTTTCTAATAGCAACACCCATGTCAGAAAGTGTTCACCAGCTTTCCTGCAGCCTCAAACATCTCACTGTGAGCCCGCACGCCTGGCCTGACCCAAATGACTGTTTTCTTTAATACTTTACACACTCCCTGACTTAAATGAGCTGGAGAGAGCAGCAGACAGCTAAATTATATTATCATAACCCCAACAGCAGAATACCCATTTTATTTACAATACACATAAAGCCTTACTTCCATGAAAAAGAACTCTAAGTGAAGGTCAGGGCACATGGCTGCTCCAAAACCCTGGTGTCCAGGGAAGCCTCTTCCCAGACAGCATTTGCTGAAGCACTGACAGCGGAACTATGTTTTCCAGAGACACAGAACTCACGGAGAGGCAGGGAATTAGGAAGGATGGAAAACAGCAGGAAGTCACCAGGGTATAACTCAGCAGAAACACGGGCAGGACTCCTGCAGACAAAGAACACGGGCAGGGATCCATCGCCGCTCACACCTGCTGCTGCCAACACAGTCCGGGCAGACACGTGGCTGCAGCCAGAGCTGCCGCTGCTCCCAGGATTTACAGCACCTTGGAAAGGCACCTCCTTCCCAGGGCCAGGTCATTTCTTCATATATTCATTTAGGCTGGAAAAGACCTCCAAGACCATTGAGTCCAGCCTGTGACCAATCCCCACCTTGTCATCCAGCCCAGAGCACCGAGTGCCACGTCCAGGTGTTCCTTGGACACTTCCAGGGATGGGGACTCCAAACCTCCCTGGGCAGCCCCTTCCAGTGCCTGACCACCCTTTGCAATAACCTGACAGTGAATAGGTTTCTTCCCTGGATCTCTGAACAAAAAGCATGTGAAAATGAGGCAAGGGGCAGCAAGGCCTCAGCTGCCCTGTGCCTCCCTCATCCCAGGGACAGGGCCCCCAGCTGGAGGGAAGGGTTCAGAGCCCAGAACTCTGCAACCCGCTGTGACCAGATTGTAGCATTTCCAAATCACTCATGTGGAACAGACACCAAGGCCCATCCACTGGAGCACCACTTCAGGAGCAGCATTCCCAACCTTCAGCTTCCTAAGGACATGGGAGGTAACTGTTCAAATTGATTTCTTACTTGCCCTCCCTGTTCCTGCTGAAGTAGGGACAATAACTCCCAGAAGGAAGGATGCAAATCAAAAATATGTAGCAGCATCCAAAGAAATGTTAGACAAAAATCACAAGGCCCTAGGCCCTCCAGAGGATCCTATGACACAAAAATATACATTTGCAAAAGCTCTCTACAGTGACTGTCTTGTTTTGTTCTATCTGCTGTGAGATTGTGCAACTCGTAAGAGAGGTCACAAAGCCAGCCATTTCCTCGCTCCATGCTGGGCACCTGTGAAATTCCAGAGCAGGACACAGAGGAACCATGGAAGACTCCAGGAGAAGTGTTGTGTCCCAGCACTTGCTTTCCTGTGCCTCCAGCTGACTCCCTTTGAGGGAACCTGAGAGGCAAAGCTTTGAAACACCTTTAGAGTGAGTGGAGCCAAGGTTATGACACCCAATCCCTGGGAGCAGCTCTCCCAGCCCAGCACTCACCAAGGGCACAGTAAAGCCCACCCGAAATGTCACGCACCATCAGCACTGACACAGCATCTGCCTTCGCTCCCCGCGAGAGGGAATTCTCAGGAGTCCTTCCAGAGAGTAACTGGATGATTTAATTGCGCTCTCAGGAAAAGCAGCCTGAAAATGTCCATTTGCTGACGTGACCCTGCAGCCTCTGCACGGCCGCAGCAATAAAGGCTATTCTCTTCTACCACCAGCTACGAGACAACCCAGGACATCTTCCAAACGGTTTTAAATTGCTTATTTCAAGGAACAAACCTGTTCTTATGCCACAGCACCTGGCACATCACTGTACACATAAAAAAATCAAGGAATCCCCCACCTCTGACAAGTCCTGAGAGGATGCTGTTGCATACACACCACACAGACGAGTTCATCTGCTCCTCCCAAGGCAGGGCACAGGGAATGGCTTCACACTGAAAGTGGGTTTAGATCGCAGATTAGGGAGAAATTCTTCCCTGGGAGGGTGGCGAGGCCCTGGCACAGGATGCCCAGAGTAGCTGTGGCTGTCCCATCCCTGGAAGAGTCCAAGGCCAGGTTGGATGGGGCTTTGAGCAACCTGGGATAGTGGAAGGTGACCCTGCCCATGGCAGGGGGTAGAATTGGATGGGTTATACGGTCCCTCCCAAGCCAAATCATTCCATAATTCTGTGATTCTATGGAGCACTGCTTATTCCCGACTTATCGTGTCACTTTCCACACAAACACCCAGAAACCCATCCAGGAGGACAGTAACAATCACCTTGGGATAGGCTTTGAAATGCATTTGTGGAAACCCCAAACACGTTCATTTCCCCAAAACGACATGAACTAGCGGAAAAAGCCTTTATCAGCCCAAGGAAAATGAAGACTCGGGCTTCACACGTGTGCCTGAGCCACTGCAACGCCCCTTCTGCCACATCGCCTGAAGTTCAGCCAAACTTCACGTTTAAGCAAAACGCAGAGCAGGCGATGCGAGAGCACACATCCCTCCTGCCGCACCGGGAAACGGGCGGTGCTGAGCGCCGGTGCGGGACCCTGCGGGAGCCACACACTCACGGGAGCTGGGACGCGGGGTCACGGCTGCAGCCCCCCCGAGCTGCCGCTCC
>VZTH01004396.1:252-14462 GCA_013397815.1 Aleadryas rufinucha | reverse complement strand
GGCGGTGACAGGGCGCGTCTACCCCGCCCGGCCCGGCTCGGCCTCCTCCGCCGTGCGGGCGGCCACGGCGCGGCGCGGCCCTCGCTGATGGGGCCTTGCGGGGCGTCTCCAGTCCAGCCCTAACGCTGTGGGCCCCGGGCTCTCGGTTTGTCCCACGTGCGGCTCCTGAGGGCCCGTGAGGGAAGGGGCAGCCCTCGGACAGGGCCCTGCTCGCGGGTGGGGCCGCCGGGATGAGGCTCCCCCACGCCCATCGCCGGGACGGAGCTAAGGGAGTAGGCAGCGCTGGAGGCTCCGGGGGCGAGCCCGGGCACGGGGGCGAACCTGCCCCGCTGCTGTGGGGGCCGGGGGAGCGCCCTGCCCTGCGCTGCCCTGCCCAGCCTTGCGGAGCACCGAGGCGCGGGCGCGGACCCGCCCAGTCCCCTTCCCGGACACAAAGAGGCACGCCGAGGGCATTGTCCACTTTTAATTGTTGTCAAAGGTTGTCTGGATGCATAACACTGTCACAAGGGCACAGAGCAGCGTGGTGCCGGCCGGGCCCGGGGACACCGGACACACGGACATGCGGGGGAATGTGGGGACAGGGAGCTGTGACCCCCACCTCCCCGAGCCCCCCAGAGCATCCCCACGCCCGGCCGGCTCTATTTACAGTATTCACAGACGTTGTACCCAGCGAGTTAAATAACTACATCATTACACCACACGTCTGGGGCGGCTCCGGCGGGCTGCGAGGGTGGGCTGTCAGTCTGATAAGGTGCATATTTAAAATAAAAAACCCAACAAAATGAAATAAAAACGAGAACAAAGAGAGGAGCCAGGCGTCCTCGCCGGGGTCCCGCAGCCCCTGGGCGCCCGGGAGGAGCAGCAAGGGTCGTGTTCTGACGACAGCTACGGGTCTGCGTGGGCTGCCGGGGTCAGAGCGCGGGCAGTGGCTCCTGGGAACATCGGCCAGGCCCTCACAGCACCTCTGCGGGGAGAGCAGTGTGAGCCTGAGGTGCGCACAGCGCCGTCCCCCCACGCCCCTCCTGCTGCTCACCTGTCACCTGCGGGGGCTTCACCACGGCCTGCTTGAGGAAGGGCTCCTTGTCGCCGAAGGGGATGATGCTGCCGGGGCTACCACCGTGGTGGGAGAGATCCCGCAGCTCCTTGGAGCCCTCGGTGCCCGAGAAGCCGTTCTCGTGCTTGCCGGGCTGCATGCCGTTCACCAGGGCTGCTGCCTCCTTGGAGCTGCGGGATGGGAGGGCTGGGCTCAGCCCTGGCCCCGCCGCCCCCCAGCCCCCCCGGTGTCCCTGCGCTCACCTTGGCTGCAGCCCCTCGCCCACCAAGCCCTTCGTTGCCCCCGGCGTCCCTGCGCTTGGGGTCTCCGTCTCCGGGAGCTCCTCTGCCTTCGAGATTGGCCCTAGGTGCTTCTCACGGCCTGAGGACATGGCAGAACCTGGCTCAGCCATGGCCCAGACCAGACCATGGCTGGGGGAAGTAGGATCCCGGGGTGCCCACACACCTGGGACATCTTCCTGCTCAGCTGCTTTCCCGTTCACCACCTTCTTGTCCTCCTTCTTCTGCAGGGACAGGAGAGCTGTGAGGGTCTGCGAGCAGGGGCAGGAGGGCTCTGTAGAGTGCCCCAAGTCCCCAGTGCCCCAGGACAGAGGACAGACTCCCACCTTGGTGTCAGCTGCGTCCGACTTGCGCGTCCTCTTCATGATCTCCTCCAGGCGCTGCAGTCACAGAGGGGCTCACACACGGCCCTGGCCACCCAGACCTGCCCCTAGTGCCAGGCAGGATCCCTTCCAGGGAAAAACCTGCCATGCCCCATGTGCCCCATGCCCGGAGGAGTCCCCCACCCTCACCTTCTTCCTCTCCAGCCGCTCCTGCTCCTCACGCTGGAAGTGCTTCTCCCGCTCCAGGCGCTGCCGCTCAGCCTCTTCGCGTGCCCTCGCCTCGGCCTCTTCCTTCTGTGTCACAGCAGGGCAGGGACGGGTCAGACACGACAGGTAAGGATGGGATGGGGCAGGGACCGGGGCAGGGACCAGGGCAGGGACTGTGGGGATGTGGTGCCTGGACAGCTCAGCACAGCCCTGCCCCATGTTCCCTCCTGCCACCCTGGGCCTTGAGGAGGGAACTCAAGGGGCTGCTTCTCACCCCTTCATCCCCCTGGAGAGGGAATCACAGGAGAACCATCCCTGCCTTCCTCCTCCATCCTGCCTTTGTCCCCCATCCCCTGCAGGCCCTTTCCCCCCCACCCTGTCACCCCAACCTGTCTCTGCAGCCGCTCCATCTCCTCTCGCTCGGCTCGGGCTCTCTCCTGGGCCTCTCGTTCCTCCTGCAGCCGCCGCTCCTCCTCCCGTTGCCGTGCCAGGGCCTCCCGCCGGCTCTGCTCCTCGGCCGCCCGCTGTGCCCGCTCCTCCTGCACCCGCCTGCAGGGAGGGGGCCCTTAGCACGGCAGGAGGCCAGGGCCAGGGGCCAGGGGGACAACACCCACCTCTCCTGCTCCTCCTGCTCCCGGCGCTCCCGCTCCTCCCGCTCCCGCTGCTCCCGGGCCTGGCGTCGCTTCTCTGCCAACAGCCGGGCAGCCTCCTCCCGGTCTGTGGTGCCGGCAGGGGGTCTGGCTGGGGGGCTGGCCGGCACAGGGCCGGGGGCCGCAGGGACTGGGGGTGCTGGGGGAGGCAGGCAGCGTCAAGGCTGCTCTGGCTTATCCCAGCCCCACAGCTTCCCCAGCCACCATGTACCCACCTGCTGTTGGCTCTGTGGGCACCTTGGGGGGCTCGGGAAGGGCCGGGGGTGCCAGACCCCGCTCCTCCTCCTTCCTCTCCCCCACCTTCGCCTGGCCCTCCTGCTCCCCCTGCTCCTTCCGGGCCTTGGCCCGCACCTTGGGGGAGGAATGGGCACTTCGAGGCAGGGGAGGCTTGTGGGGAGAGCTGAGGGCTGGGCTGGGGGACGCCGGGCGGGCCTTGGGGGTGGCAGGGGACGAGGGACGGTTCTTGGGGGTGGCAGGGGATGAGGGACGGTTCTTGGGGGTGGCAGGGGACGAGGGACGGTTTTTGGGGGCAGCAGAGGTTGAGGGACGGTTCTTGGGGCCGGGGCTGCAAACAGAGCAAGAGACCATGTTAGTGGGGCTGGGGCAGCCCCCGGGTGGGGTCAGGGGCTGGGAAGCCTCAGGGTGGGGGGTCCCAACCTGCTGTCAGCCGCAGGCAGGAGCCGAGGCTGTGCCGCCGGCAGTGACTGCCTTTTCTTGAGGCTGCGCTCACGGGACAGGGCGCTGCGCTCCTTGGCGTTGTCCCGATCCTTCTCCTTCTTCTCCTTCTTCTTCTGCTCCGGCCAAGGACAGACAGAGACGGTGTCAGCGCTGGGTGCTGGGCTCGGCCAGAAGCCACGTTGTGCCCTGCAGCCGCCCTGGCACCCGGGTTCCACGTGGGAGGTGGCACTCACGGGTGAGGGCTCGGTCCTGCGGCGTGGTGTCACATCAGGGCTGGCAGCGGCCGCCTTCCGGCGCTCCCAGCAGCGGTGTGGCAGGCGGTGGTTGTGGCAGGGGCTGAGGGGGCTGGCGGAGGCTGAGCGGGGGCACACGGGCACTGGGGGAGGAGTGACCACGGTCAGGACGGAGCCAGCACCAGCGCCAGCTCCCCACCGACTCCAGGCTCCCTCATCCTGGTTCCCTGCCTGGGCCAGGACCCGCGTGTCCCTGACCCCTGGGGGCTCACCCTGCTCCTTGCCATTCCCAGCCAGCGTCACGGCGCTCCGGCTGCGTGCGAGGAAGGACAGGGTGGGCGTCATCAGCCGGTCCACGATGCTGCTCTCCCACGGGCTCAGCTGCAGGCTCCGGTCTGGGGAGGGAGAGGGGCCATTAGTGCACCACAAACCTCCAGACCCCAGTCCTGCTCCACAGCCAGCGCTGGGAGGGAGCAGCCGTGTGTCTGCAGCAATACCACAGCACATGCACAGTTTCAGGAGTGCCCAGAGCTCGGCCGTGCTGGGGAGGGGTCCCCATGGCCCCAGGCAGCTGGAAGGCTCCCCGCTGCCCCACACAGCTGAGCAGGAAGAAGGGCCATGGGGGCCCAGGCATGGGTGGGCAGCTGGGTGCCTGTGGGACGGCGCTGCGGCATGATGACAGGGGTGTCCCTGTGTCCTGTGGACACCGCAGCCACCGTGTACCAGCGGTGCTGGGTGCCACCCTGGTGACAGCAGCCCCTCCACTCTGCCCTCTCCTTGTGCCCAGCAATGGCACCCCTCTGTGCCCCTGCCCTGTGTGATCAAGGCCCTGGACTGTGCCAGCTGCCCAGGGGACACCACAGTGTGCCCTCATCCCGCGGGAGCTGTGCTGAATCACCAAGTGTGCCCCAGGAGCCAGGCCAGGCTCACAGCACCCACGGAACGGCGATGCCTGGCCACACAGCTGGCTCAGATGGGCACAGGGCTGCCACTGGCTGCCCTGCAGCACATGTCACCAAACACCCCACGGCGCATGGGAAGCACCCATGGAGACAGGGCCCCTCTGCCCCTCTCCACTGTGCATCACGACAGGGGCAGCACCGGCTGCCGGGAGGGGAGAGCACGGAGCCACAGGTGCTGCGGGGGGACAGGGTGGCAGGTCTGGCACAGGCCCAGGGAGATGCTGCTCCCACCCGGGCAGTGCCGACAGCCCCCAGGTGCCTGTCCCTGGGCTGAGCCCCAGCACAGGGCGGTGGGAGCTGCCTGCGTCACCGCAGCCACCGGCGTCAGCTGCTCTGGCTATTTATACCCGTCCGGGAAGGCGCCCATCGCCAGGCAACCCCGAAACACAACAGCAGCCCCGGCACTGGACACATCCCTCCGTTGGACACATCCCTCCGGCATGGCTGCAGCCCTGGGCAGTGCTCCCAGGGCCAGGACGACCTTATAGCACCACGGCCACAGAGCTCCGTGGCACCCAGCCCCAGGAGCCTGTGGGGACACCGGCACCGTGCCCAGCCCCAGCAGGGGCGGCGACAGGCAGCCCCTCTGTGGCTGCACCAGCACCCACTGGAGCTGCCCTGGGGCAGGGAGCCAGGCTCCCATCCCCGTCCTGGCATCCCATGGGGCTGCCACCACCCAGCCATTCCTCCTCCTCCTCTTTCTTCTCCTCCCAGCCCACACAGCCTCAAGGAGCCACCGGCCGGTTCCAGCCTCCTCCCGCAAACAGCAAACGGCTTCTCCTCTCTCCGCGGGCACCTGGGGATGGGGGACCCTGGCCTCGGGGGTCCCCAGCGCTAGGCCCCCTGCGCTGGGGCAAACGCAAAGGGCTCTTACTTCTACTGGGAGAGTTCCAGAGGGTGGCGGAGGATTTGGAGAGCCGCTTGTTGATTATAGAGTCGACGTGTTTGGGGAGGTTTACAGCGGACACCGAGCACCGGCTCGCACCTGGAGGAGGGAAAAGACACAAGGGCATTAAGGTCCCGGGGCCGGGGCCAGGCCCCCCCCATGCAGCATGCACGGCCGTGCCAGGGCACTGGGGTGGAAGTGGAAGGACCAGGGGAGACGCTGGAGTCCGGGGACACAGCACAGAATGGGGTAGGAGATGCTGGAATCCAGGGACATGACATAGAATGGGACAGGAGATGCTGGAGTCTGGGGACACGGCACAGAGTGGGACAGGAGATGCTGGAATCCAGTGACATGGCACAGAGTGGGGCAGGAGATGCTGGAGTCTGGGGACACAGCACAGAGTGGGGCCAGAGGAGATACTGCTGTCTGAGGACACAACACACAGCACTGGCATTCAGTATGGCAGTATCCGAACCCTACAGGGTCATGCTGGGGTCATGCAGGGATCGCATCCTCAGAGAGCCAGGGCGGCTCCCAGGCCCCGCTACAAGAGTCTTCCCAAACACAGTCCTGGGCACCGGGAGCGGGTGGCCGGGGACCTCGGCAGCACCAGGCAAGCACCCACCCTGGGGGAGCAGGGTGAGGGCAGCAGGTCCAGACAGACGTGAGACAACATCACACAGGTGCTGGGTCACTATGGCACTGCCAGGACAGTGCTGGTGGCTGGCAGCACCTCCACAGGTAGCTGGGACCTCCCCACCCTGGCCGGGCTCCTCTGGACAAAACAGCCAGGGAAGCTCAGGGCCGGTGGAGGCGGGAGATCAGTGAGTGACTGCTGGCAGCAGCTCCAGCAGCACATCCCGATGGGAGGTGGCAGGGGAAGGTGTCCCCTTGCCAGACCCTGCCAGGTGCTGCACCACGGACACAAGGGGCTGTCCCGGAGCGTGCCATGAGCCACAGTGGCACACATGGCACTGAGACAGGTGTACCCAGAACATGGAGCCTGTACACACAGCCCAGCCAGGTACAGCTGGGCCCGCAACACCTGTACGCACATGGCACTGGGCACATGGTGCCAGTACGCGCAACCTGGCACACAACACCTGTACACAGCCCGGTCAGGTACAGCCAGGAACACAACACCTGTACGCAGTCTGGCCAGGTACAGAAGGCCAGACAGTTCCCAGGGACACAGCGTTCCACTCTATGTCACCATCCATGCCAGACAGCGCTGGCACCTGCCAGCACAGCACAGCAGTCAGGGGACAGTGGAGACCTCCACATGTCCAAGTGCTGAATCGTGCAGGGTGTCCCCGACAAGCCCCCAAGGAGCAGGACCAGCTTCTGCAGCCACACATACAACCATGGTCACCCCCATACTGGACCTGGAGGGGCCAAGCACTGCCCCCACCCAGCTGGGGGACAAGGGGACACACCGCAGCACAGACCCCAACCAGAGCTCGCAGAGGCCTCGTGCAGCTCCACAGCCCCTGGGGCCAGGGGCTCTTCACAGCTGCTGGAGACCTGGCAGCGTGGCCATGGCATGCCAAGGCAGCCAGGGCTTTCCCCAGTCAGGTCCCTGAGTGGAACAGGGACTGTGGCGCACAGCCCCCAGCTTACACCCAGCCCCAAAGGAGCAGGGAACAGCCACGGGACCCCATCAGTCCCCAGCACAGCCCAGAGTGATGGCAGCACGACCCCAGCAAGTGGGGCTGAGCTGGGTTTGAGGGTTGGCAGAGAGAAGCCCAGCTGCCCCCACTGCCATCAGAGCCACAGGGTCCCAGGTGCCTGTGCCCAGCCCGGCACTCACCGTCCTTGTGTGCAGGGGAGCCGTGGTGCAGGGCCCCAGCCCAGGACCACCGCTGCTGCCGGATCTCTGCCCACGTCTTCTTGACCGACCGCTGGATTGCTGCCTCATAGCGCTCCTGCCCGAGGGAGAGGGACAGGCTGAGCCCGGCGGCTGCAGGAGCGGGGCTGGGGCCAGCCAGAGCCTCCCAGCATGAGGCCATCGCAGCGATGGGGATGCTTGGAGGGAGACAGGACAGTGATGCCTGCCCTGGCCAGGGCACATGTGCCAAGGAGCTGGGCACGGCACAGGCTCTGCACCATGAAGGAGGGGCAGCAAAGGACGGGCACAGTGGGCAGCTCCCGAAGAGCTCATGAAGCATCTCCTGAAGGACTGATGGAGCCACAAGGAGTCCTCAGGGATTGCAATCCATGTGCCGCCCCAGCCCCTTCTCCACTGCACCCATGATACCCATCCCCATCCCCACCTTATTCTTCTCCAGCTTCTGCCTCTGCCGCTCCTCCAGGACCGCCCGGCGCTTCTCCGCCCGCAGCCGCTGCTCCTCCAGCCGCTTGCGCCGCTCCTCCAGCTGCTTCTCCCGTAGCAGCCGGGCCTTCTCCTCCTTCTCCAGCCACAGCACCCGCTTGGCAGCTGTGGGGGGCAGCGGGGTCGCACCGAAGGCACAGCCCTGGGCAGCCCCGTGATGGGACCGCGTGCCCATGCAGGCGGCGCGGGGCCACAGGCTGGCTGCGGCCAGGGCACGCGGCCGGGCTTGCGGGGCAGGCAGCATCACGGCCGGCCGGCCGGCGAGGGAGGGGTTTGGGCCAGGACAAAAGGGAGGCCGGGAGCCCGCCGGGAGCCCGCCGAGCCGCGCGGTGAACAATGGGGGAATGAGGGTGGAAAGAGCGCGGGGACAAGGAGGCCCCATGCGCGGCGCAGGGGCCCCGCTCGCCCGCTGCCCCCAGCCACTGTGGGGCTGCCTGGCGCTGCCTGCACACGACAGAGCTGGGCACCAGGCTGGTGGCACCTGCACAGACCCGGGGAGTATGCAGAGCAGGGAGCAACAGTGTGCTGGGGGATCAGCGGCATGCCTGGGGGTCAGCGGTGTGCCAGGGGGTCAGTGGTGTGCCCAGGGGTCAGCAGTATGCTGGGGAATCAGTGGTGTGCCTGGTGGGCAGAGCTGCCAGCACCGCAGTTTCCGCCCGAGCTCAGCTCATCACAGCTAATGGGATTGCCCATGACCCGGCAAAGCTCCTTAGCCCCTGCCTCCCCCCATCCACTTTCCCTCCCAGCCCCATACCCAGGTACTTGGCCCGTTCCTCGCGCCGCTCCTTCGCCTGCTTGTGCCTTGCCTGGGCTTTCTGGGCATCTGCAGAGGGGAAACACTGTCAGGATAGCACCCGGCCCCACCAGGCATCGAGTGGTGCCCACAGGGTGCAGCATCACTGGAGCACCGCAACCTCCTGGCACCCACCTTGCTTGGGCCGGGGGCTGGTGGCAGGAGACGGCGAGGGGCGGCTGCTCCGGGGGGTCACATCCTTCGAGGGCCCGGCTGCAGCACCCAGGGAGCTTTTGGCATCAGGAGGGGCCCCTTCAGCGGCAGCTGGGGCTGGGGGCTGGCTCCCGTGGGGCAGTGTCTCTGCCGAGCAAGGGGCGGTAGTGTGGACGGGGACAGGCTGGCCAGTGGCGTGGGGCAATGCCTCTTCTTTGGGGTGCTCCATCCCAGGGGGCTTGGGGGGTCCAGGGGGGGACCGGTCACACTGTGGGGGGACACTCTGTGCTGAGGGGACCAGAGTTGCAGGGCTGGGGGACACAGGCTGTCCTGACAATGCCACAGCTGGAGGGCCGGGTCGGTCACGGTGCGGGGGGCTGCTCTCAGAGAGGGGCATCACGGCCGGGGGGCAGACAGGCTGCCGGGAGGGGGGCATGGCTGCAGGGACAGGCGAGACGATCTTTTCAGAGGGGGTGATGGCTGCAGGGACGGGTGGGACGGTCTTTTCCGAGGGGACGACATCTGGAGGGCCAGGTCGGTCACGCTGGGGGGGGCTGCGGTCTCCCTGCAGGGCATCCCCAGGCAAAGGGAGTGGCACGGAGGTCGGGGGGATGCTGTCTCCCATCGGGGATGGCGGCTTCCCTGCAAGAGGAGCAGAGCAGAACACACGGTCACTAAATTGGGCAGCTCCATCCCCCCAAAACACAGCCCTGTCCCCGCAAACACAACCCTCAGGAGCAAGGCCAGGGAGGGCAGTGGGACCCCACCTCAGCCCTGCTGCTGCTTCCCCGAACCTGGGGGGCACCCACGGTGGGTGCCAGGCGCTGGGCACACAATGCACAGAGGGACAGCCGGGCTCCGCCAGGCACTGACACCACAAAGCTGTCCTTCATCCCCTGGCAGCTGCCGCCTGGCCCTGCCGTGGGGGGACACGGGGCCAGAGACCCCCCACGGGCGCAGGGACCCACACACTCCCCTGCCGCTCTCCCCAGGGGGACGGGGACGTCGAGCGCTTCCGCCGCACACTCAGCTCGGCCGGAGGCAGGATGGGCGCGGGCCGTGGCCTGACGTCACCATGACAGCCCGTGGCCCCCATCGCGCCACGGACCCGCAGCCATGAACTCATGGCCCAGGAATGCACACGAGGCTGCCAGACAGAGCCCCCTCCCCGCGTGGGGCCGGCCGTGGGGCAGCCCGGGGGATCGCCCCCCTTCTGGATGGCTCCCAGGCACCCCGAGGGAGCCCTGAGCACACCCCAACACGGTGCCAGCGCCTGGCAATGCCACAGCATGTGCCCTCTGTAGAAGTGGTGTCGGAAGTGTCCACGGTGACAACAGTGGTGGTGACTCCCCCGGCCCCCATTATCAGCCCTTTGCAAACAAACCCTTCAGTACTTGCCAGGATCCCAACTCCAACCCCCACGCAGCGGCGGCACCATCACTCCTGGCCGGAATCATGCCAGAGCCATCCCAGGACACACAGCTCCAGCCCCCTGGGCAGCACTGCTGAGCAAGCCCCCAGCTCCAGAGGGGGGAATGGCAGAACCCCAGTGAGCAGCACCCACCACCAGCTGATGTCACGCGCCGGCTCAGCCGTGTTTGCAGAGCTCTCCACAACCCTCAGCAAGGGGCAAAGTGTGGGCTCTGCAAACACAGCCGGCGCCGCTCCTCACCCACCCCATGGCTTCTCACCCACCCCATGCTGGAGCGCTCCGAGCCAGGGTCAGCCCAGGCTACCCAGAGAGGCATTGCCAGCCCCCTGTACTGACAGCATGGGCACACCCCAGGTACCCTGGTCCCCAGAGAGGGGCTGGGGGTGCTGCTGCAGCCCCCCAGGCCAGGACTGTGTCAACAGGGTTCCCCCACCCTGGACGCTGGGGACACAGCCAGCCCTGGCTCCCCCGCCGACCTTCCGGGTATTTTCTGCCGCAGGAAGCCGGCCCATCCCCTGGCCCCGATCCTGCACATCCCATGTCCCCAGCACTGCGCCCTGCAAGGCGGCCATCGGTCTGATGAGGGGCTGGGACTGGGGGGTCCCCTGCTCTGTCCCCCCAGGGCTGCCCCAGATGGGCACCCACAGGCAGCAGGGCTTGGCAGCTCCCAGGTGCCAGATCCCAGGATGGCACCTGCAATGTCACCACGTGTGTCCCAGCTGGGAGGAGTGACCCTGGGACCACTGTGGTGGCACAGCCAAGTGCTGCCCACAGGGCCAAGTGAAAGCATAAAGGCCAGCTGATCCCCTGAGCAGATGGAAATACCTCAGAGAGACCTGGACATGTGGGGAACACTGGCAGGGGACAGTGGGTGCCTCCTGCCACCCCACACAGCCAGGCACAGAGCCCTGGGCAGGATCTGCCCTGCCCCACTGGCCAGAGAGACAACAGCACCTGTGGCCAGGGCAGGGCTGTGGGCACGGCCAAGACCTCCAGGCCCAGCCAAGACCCCCAACGTGGGGCAGGGCCAGCCCTGCCGCCATCTGTCCCTGTCGCTGCTCCAGCACGGCAGCTGCCCTGAAACCCAACGCTGCCTGCGCCCAGGCAGCGCGGGCGTCCCCTCTCCCCCGGCCAGGGCATTCCACACGGATTAGCTCCCGTCCCCCCAGACACGCAGGCACGGCTGCCCTGCAGCACCCAGCCCTGGCGAGCCTGCATGGCACCGGCCCCACTGCTGCCACTGGGACGGCGCTGTGCCCAGCACAGGGCGAGGTGCTGCCCTCGACGCCGCATCACCCAGCCCATCCTGCTCCTCCCGTGGGCCCCTTTGGCACTGGTGCCCATGCCACCGAGCACCAGTGGCACCTCTGGCCCGGCAGTGCCCGGTGCAGCGCGGTTCCTTGGCCGGCACATGGCCAGGGATGCTCAGCCAGGCGGAGGCAGATCCCCGGTGCCGTGAAGCGAGAGCACATCGAGGCCCGCGGGCGCTGCTCGGACCAGCGGCCCTCGTTAACTGTCCGCCGTACACCCCTGCAGGGCACTGCCCATAAGAACGGGGGGGCACTGGCCTGATGTCACCTCAGGTCCCCCCAGCTCCGTATCCTTGTGCTCCTGCTCCGCGGCACAGCCGGGGCCGCCACAGGCTGCTCCGCGTGCAGCGCCCAGCTGGGCAGGGGTCATCAGCCAGGGCCCGGCCCTGCCCCAGGGGGCCAGGAGAGCAGGGCTGATGGTGCGGTGGAGGTCATTGGCTAAGCCACCCAAAGGTGCTGGTGTCACGGTGCCCAGCCACCCTGGCCATCGCACCAGTTCCTGCTGTGTCAAGGACAAGACCCTGAGGTCAGCCCCAAGAGCCACTGCTGGCCCTGCAGTGCTGCTCCCTACAGCCCGTGGGGACATCCATGTGCACAATACACCTTGGGCCCTCCCTGGTGCAGCTGTTCCCAGCTGCCTCCCCCACCTTGATAGTAGCCCCATGGGGATAGGTCCCTGGGTCTCTCGTTTCCAGCAGGTACTGGTGCAGAGCAGGAAGGCAGCCGTGGCCCCAGGGCAGGGATTGCTCTGTGGATGCTGGTGTCCACTCTGCCTGAGGCCACGGGAGCACTCTGGGATGCACTGGGATGCTTCAAGCCCTGGGGGTGCTCCAAGCCCCAGTGCTGCCCCTGATCCCACCCCCGCCTCAACACTCAGATGTGCCTTGGGGCTGAGCCCTGCCCTGTCCCACCCAGCTCCTGGGATTCCCCTGTGCTGCAGCAACCGTCGCACCTGGATGACAGGGACAGTGAGCAAGTGCTCCTGACGCATCCCTGGCACGTCCACAGCACATTCCCAACACGTCCCCACTATGTCCTGTCTGCAGGCATGGCACTGACACGCACCCTCAGTGCCGGCTCACATGCCTGGGCAGGGAGACATGGGCAATGCCAGCAGCCCCCACCTCGGCGGTGGCCAGTGCCACCCTGGCAGCCATCAGCAATGACATCTTGTCCCCAATGGGGACAGCCACCTGCAGCCTGTCCCCAGGCACATGGGCACTGTCACCCATGGCTGGCTCCTCTCCCCGGCAGCTTGGAGCCAGTGAAACACAGCTGGCAGCTGGCTGGGCTTCGGCCCACGGTGCCCCACCACTGCCCATGGTCCCCTCTTTGGGGGCCAGGCCTCCAGGGAAAGGCTGGAGCAGGGCAGGAGGGGGCAGGCAGCAGGGCCCCTGGGAGGGCACAACCAGGTGCTAGGCAGGAGAGAGAGGCATATCCAGCCCCCTTTCCCAGGGCTCATGTCCTGCCAAGGCTCCAGGACAGGGGTATGGGGGGCAGCCAGGGGGAAACTGCACCAGCCCCTGGGCCAGGGCAGAGGTCACTGAGCTCCCGTAGCACTGCCGAGCCAGCAGTGACGTGCCGAGCTGGACAGCAACAAGGGGAACTTGGGATCTCGTGGCGAGAGTGAGGCCAGAGCCAGGGAGTTTCCAGGGTTTAAAACATGCGGAGGAAAGAGCTGGAGCTGCTGCTGGCCCCAGCACCCCCACAGCAAACTGTGGCTGTGGTCACAACACAACCCCAAACAGCCCGAGGGTAGGGGCAGGAACACCTGCCCACCATCCATCTGGCACGCTGGCAGTGGCGACAGGAGGTGCCCTCGTCCTTGGGGCGACCCATGCGGCGCCACCAGTGCCCAGGGCAGCCAGCCCAGCCACGCTCCCAGAAACCTGTCTGCTAGCATCACGCTGGGAAACAGAAACCTGGCTGGAAGGCAGGGCATGGGGCTCTGCGCCTGCCAGCATCCAGCCCCTTGGGGAGCAGGTCAGTACCCCCAAAAACCAGGTCCTGTGCCTCACAACATGGATGTGGCACCTACCAGGGCTGGGGCCATGCAGGATCCAGGTCCATTCCCGGCAGGCTGCCTGTGGGGCTGCCTGACCCTGCCCAGAGCCCTCCAAGGAGCGAGAGCTGTGCTAACTATTTTGGACATGGTACCACGGGACTGTCACATCACCACTCTGCACGTCGCATCACGTTGCTCTGACGGTTTCGCAGCAGCGGCTCCCGCGCTGGGAGAACTCCCGAGCTGCTGCTCCCAAACACAGGCACTGGCGGGCAACCAGCTCGCCCTCCCTCTCCGCCGTGCCAAGTGAGAAGGGCTGGAGAAGCTGGGGGAAACCTTGATATGAACAGACCTCTACCTGCTCCCTGCCTTGGCCCTCGTCCCTCTGTCCACTGCATCCCTCTGCCCACCTGGGCAGCTCTGCAGGTCACACCCTGCCCTGGCTGCCCTTCACGAGTTTCTGGCCTCCAGTGACACTGGCTGCCCCACACCATGGTGGGTCCTGGCCCCTAGACTGAAATCCCATCCCTGCTGGTGGATCCGACCCGCTCTAGGCAGCAAGACAGGGAGCAGCCCGGGCTGCCCAGTCATGCAGGTCACCTACATGGGACAGGTCAGGGATGGACCCTGAAGGAGGACATGGTGCAAAACCGCCCGTGCTCCTTCATCACCATTCTGTGCTCACAGTAGAGCAGCCAATGACCCACCCGGGTGTGCGGGGAGCCCAGGGTAGCCGGGAACAGCCAGCCCTGGTCCCCAGGCAGCGACAGCATCGAACGGGCAGGCCACGGCGGGCGGGAAGGTGGCGGAGGCAGAGAGCGGGACTCAGACAACATGTCTGGCACAGGACGCATCGTTGGGGCAGCGATGCCAGGACCCGCGGCCGATTGGTGCAGGAGCCGCCGGTTTTC